>QAXK01000248.1:0-47753 GCA_004335735.1 Chlorella sp. KRBP
TCACCTGTTGTGCTCACCTGTGCTCACTAGCGTGTGCTCATATTGTGCATTGTGGCTGGCAGGTGTACCCAGCCACGGACGTGTGGGCGGCCGGCGTGATGGCGTACCAGCTCCTGTCCGGCCGCTTCCCCTTTGACGACTGGAAGAACCCCCGGAACCCCGCACTGTCACAGCTCTGGTGAGCAGCGCTTTTAGTGGGAAAAGCTTTGGGGGAGGCCACTGGGTCTGGCACTGGCACTGGTGGGGCTGGCCTGGGCAGAGCAGAAGGCAGAGCAGCAGAGACGAGAGATACTAGAGGTGGCGAGGTGGTGGCGATGGTAGTGGTAGTGGCGGTAGTGGTGATGATGCTGACAGCTGTGGACCATAGATTTGCCATGCAGGAAGTCCATCCTGACTGAAGAGCCCAAGTTCACGGGCCCAGCGTGGCAGGACGTCTCGGACGGCGCCAAGGACTTTGTCAAGCAGCTGCTCACCAAGTGAGACATTGGGGACGGGGAGTGTCTGTCAGATGTGCACGCACTGGTCGGGACAGCATGCCAGTCGCAGATTAGCCACACCGTGGTGTTGCCATGCTCTGCCTCAAGGTGGCAAGAAGCCGGAGGCGTCAACGCCGCTCGCACAGAAGCCGATGTAAGCGGGCTGCGCATGCTGTGCTGCGACGCAGGGACGTCAAGACGCGCCCGACGGCCCAGCAGGCGCTGGCCCACCCCTGGCTGGAGGGCAAGAGCAAGCAGCGTACCGAGGGCAAGCCCCTGGCCTCCACCATCGTGCAGCGTCTGCAGGTGCGTTTGATACAGGCAGTGGCATGCACACCACATCCACCCAACCTCATACGTGCTGCCTGCATTCCTTCTGGCGAGCAAGTGGCTGACCTGGTGCATGCCAGCGTGAGGTGGCACTCAGGGACGACCTTGCACCCGCTCCCCTGCGCCCTGCCGCCCACAGCGCTTCAGCACCAACAACGCCTTCAAGCGCACGGTCCTGGACATGATTGCCAACGAGCTCCTACACCAACACCTGGAGCAGCAAGCGCGCGCCCAGGCCGCAGCAGCAGCCGCGCACCAGCCCGGCGGCAAGGGCGCCGTCCTGTCCCACTCGCTGCTCGGCAAGCTGCAGCAGCACAAGCAGTCGCAGCACGAGGGTGTGCAGGAGGGCGGTGCGGGAGGTGCGGCGGGAGGAGGTGCGGGTGCGGGGGCGCAGCAGCAGGGTGGCGGGGGCGCGGTGGCGGCGGGGCAGCAGGGCGGGAGTGGGCCGTCGCTGCGGCATTCGGAGAGCTTCAAGGCCCTGCAGGCGCTCTTGTCCGGGTGAGCAAACCGCTTGCACGCACGCTGCGCCACGACTGTGGACCTGCGGAGGCAGCGGATTGGTCTTGGCTCACAGTTACACACCTGTTTTCCGCTCCTGCAGATTGCCCACAGGAACATAGCTGTGTTGTGGTTGTTTTGCCGCATACCTGCTGCGTACATATCCACGCAGGGCCCGTGGCGGTACCGACACCTCCCGCCCTCAGCTCCGCTCCCTCGCCGCCGTCTCCTTCATCCACAACACCCTCCACAACAACCAACAGCTCAAGGCCGCCACCGTGCACGCCGGGTCCGCCTACTTTGACGCCGCCGCCGCCACCGCCGCATCCGCCGCCGCCGTCGCGCACGGCGCCGCTGGCAATGCACCGCCCGGGGCTGCTGCAAGGTTCCGCCCCGCCAGCCTCGACATCCTTCCTGTCGCGGCGACAGGGCGCACGTCCGCGCCTGGGAGCGATGTGGGGCTGCTGCCGGGAGGCGGTGCGGGGGCGGGGAGGATGGCGCCTGTGCAGGAGGGGGCGCAAGGGCAAGGTGGGGGGGCGGCGGCACCGGGAGCAGAGCAGCTGCAGGGCGAGGGCGTGGCAATACCAGGGGACAGCACGCCACCGCAGCAGCAGCAGGAGCCTGACGTCGACGCGTTCCGCCGGCAAAGCGAGGAAATGACGCTCATCGCAAACACGCCCATGCCGCAGTTCTCCATCAGCCCGCCCACGCGCACCAGCGTCAGCCACCTCTCTGCCTTGCCCCCCGGCTGGTCTCCCAGCACGCACGCCGCGGCCGCCGCCGCCGCCGCCGCCACCGCCGGCTTTGCCCGCCCACCCACAGGCTTCACGTCCTCCGCCCTCCCGCACCCTCACCCGCCCTCCGCCGCCGCCGCTGGCAGTTTGCTGCCTGCTGGCTCCACGTCAACGGCAGGCAGGCTGTCCTCTGGCGCAGGTGCTAGCGGAGGGTATGGCAGCGGGCGCTTGGGCAGTGGCGGTGCGCCATGGGATGTCAGCTTCAGCGGCGGCGGCGGTGGGCCGAAGCGGAGTGAGGGTTCAGGGCACGCGTTGCAGCACTACGCCTTTCTTCTGGCGGCGGGCGAGCGGTCGCTGCACGGGCTGACCAGCCGCGCGCCCATGCACCGGTCGCACTCGCACGCCATGCTTCAGGGCGGGCCGCCGCACGCGGGCATCATTCCGCCCTCCCTCACCCAGCAGCAGCAGGGCGGTGCTGCTGCAAGTCCACGTGCTGGTGACGGCGGCGTCCCTGCAAGCTCGGCGCAGGCTCAGCTTCCCGGCGTCCGCAGCGGCAGCCCGGCTCCAGCAGGGCTGCTGGCCGGAGTGCCTGCTGAGGCAACGCCCTGGCCGGGGTTCACGCAAGGCGATGGCAGCACCACTCCGGCCGCCGCAACCACCACACCCATGTCACTGAGCCCTAACCCAACCTTGCCCGGGATCGCCACTAGCGGCGGGATGGCGGGAGCGCAGCAGAGTGGGTCACCGCTGCACTACACGGTGCACGGCGTGAGCGACGTGCGGCGGCTGCTGAGCACGGTGCAGCGCCAGCGTCGGGAGCACCGCAAGCTGCAGCGGCTGATGCTCGACACGTCGGGGCACGCGGAGGACATGTACGCAGAGGTGATGCAGGCACAGCAGCAGCAGCAGCAGGTAGGTGTGGTGGCACGTGTGGCGGGAGCGCTGAAGCGCGCCAGATGCGGTGGGTCGACTCTGTCTCCGTCTCTGTGGGCTCTTGAGCGAGCTTGTCTGTTGTTGTTGAGTGGCTTGCAGGGAGGGAATGAGTGGCTTGCGGGAAGGGAATCTACCTCTGCCTGGTAGTGGCCTAGCGCCCTGGTGCTGTGCCGAGCGCCCGTGGTGCTGTGCAGGCAACGGGGCTAGCGGGCACTCTGTCGGACAGCGGCGCTGCAGCGGCGCAAGGTCAAGGCCAGCGAGCGGCGGCAGCAGCGGGCGGCGGGGCGAGTGTCATGGAGGTGGACGGCGAGGGCGAGGAGGACGACGGCGGTGGTGACTCTGGCTCACAGCGGTCCAGCAGCGCCACCAAGCGCAAGGGCCTGCTTCACCAGGTGAGCAACTTTGCATCCGGGCACTTGCAGGCTGCACTGCGTTCAGGCGCGCTTCCCGTGCCAGTTGGTGGGGGAAAGAACCTTGCAATCGGTGCCCATGCCAGTTGGTGGGGGAAAGAACCTTGCAATCGGTGCCGTGGCCTGAATGCTGGTTGGCGCAGATCGGAAAGGCGTTGCTGGCGCCTGTCCGCAACATTGTGCGGCAAGGCACCAACGCCAGCGCCAGCGGCAGGACGTCAGAGTCCGGCACAGGCCACAACCGGCAGTCAGGTGCGGCTGGGTGTGTGTGCCACTTGCACACCGTATGACAGCGGGCGCTGCGCCACAGGGCACCAAGGGTGATGAGCAGCGAGGAAGGTCAGGCACCAGCCCAGGCCAGAGCATGCCTCACCCGGCACAAGCAGCATTCGCTTCCTGTCGTCTCTTGCCTGCTGCGCGGGTGGCCAGGGTCGCGCCCTCACCAGCCTGATCTCACGCTGCCCGTGAGCTGTGATGCGATGCTGTGTATGCGTGCGCAGGCGCGTTCGGCTCCGCCGTGGTGTCCGCGGAGCCAAGCCGCAAGGGCGGCGACGAGAACCAAGTCAGCAACGCCGCACTCGCCCAGCCCTTGCCCTCCCTCGGCGGCGCAGCAGCGCCGGGATCCGCATCAGCAGTCAAACCAATGTCCGCGCTCACCGCAGCGCTTACCTCGTCGGGGCGCAAGGCACAGGAAGGGCCCGAGCAGAGCCAGGACTCCCTTGCGGAGGGTGCCAAGCCGCCTGCTTTAGCGCCGTCCTTGGGCGCCGACGCGCTGCCGCTGGCGGCGCAGATCGCGGCGGCCGAGGCCGGCATCGGTTCGGCTGCGGCCGGTGGCACAATCGGCGCGGATGCAGCGGGAAGTGCCAGCGCTTCGTTCCGACTGCTCAGCGAACCGCCCGGTGGGAGAGAGAGGTCGGACCTCGAGACGGGCGGGAGGAGCAAGGGCTTGTACGCGGCTCTGCTCTCACAGCAGACGTCGGCTGTCGTGCCAGGGCAGAGCGGGCCGTCCGCCTCTGCTGCTGCCCCCAGCAGCGTGCCCGGATCGCAGGCATCGGAGCCTGCGCAAGCGAAGGGCGCCGACGCAAGTGCTGCAGCCGATGGCCCCGCTGCGGCGATTCCCGCGATCCACACGGTCAAGGGCGCGCACCAGCACCTGCAGCAGCAAGCAGCAGCCGAGGAGCCTCCACCGGAGCAGAGCATCGCGGCGCAGTTGGCCCGCATCGCGCAGCAGGAAGCCGCGACCTCCTCGCCACGAGCCAGCGACGCCGCGAACCTTGGCGCCAAGGCGCCTCCTGGTGCCGCGGTGGGCCACCACCCCGCTGGGCCCGTGGCGGGGTCGGCGACGCCTCCGGTCGGAGGCAGCGTGTCGCGCGGGGCGCTGTTCACCGCGCTGGGCAACCTGCTCGGCGGACCGAGTCAGCTTTCCGAGTTCCAGGCTGTGATGGAGCGACTGCAGTACGACAAGCACAGCGAGCTGTCGTTCGACCAGATCAGCGACGGGCTCAAGATGATGGGTGAGTGGTCCGGCACAGCGACTGCACGCGCATCCGCCCTGGAACGGCCGCCCATAGGACGCACGCGCTCCTCTGCTCCTCTGCGTGATGTCCCGTTGTGCTGCTGCGTGTGAGGAGGAGCCCGTCGGCAGCTTGTTGGGCTGCAGGCACACACTGCAGGGATGCAAACACCTCACGGTGTGGATGCTTTGGTGCACCTGTGCAGGGTACCGCTTTGAGCCGTCCGAGGTGGAGACGCTGCTGAGCGAGGTGGCGCTGGGCGGCGAGCACATCAGCCAGGGCGCCTTCCTCGCCAGCCAGGTGGACTGGTGCGTGCAGTGCGGTGTGTGTGGGTGGCGGGGCGGCGGGGGTGTGGCGTGGTGCACCTTTCTCAGCCCAGCCAGGAGGGGTGATGGCGCGCGTTGCTAACGGCGTCACTGCAAACTAAGCCGTCCACCTCATTTAGGCGTCGCAAGTAAGGGCAGCAAAGCCTCGTGCTGACCTCCCGCTTGCCGCGTGTGCTGGTGCACCCCTTGCCTCTGCCCAGGCGCTCGTTCCAGGCCAACCACCGGGAGGAGTGGATCGCGTGCCTGCGCAAGGCGTTCAATGGGCTAGCACGGCAGACAGACGGACGCATTGGCGAGGACCAGATCGTGGCGCTGCTCAAGAACAAGCTGCCTGAGGAGGAGGTGAGCAGCCTGTTTGAGCCTGCTTTCACTAGTGGGCAGTGCCCTCTGCAAAAGTCCGCACCTCGACACCCTGCCAACAAGGCTCCTCCTCTCTCCACCTCTTGCTATGTCTCCCCCGCCACCTCTCCCGCACGCCCGCCCTGCAGGTCAACCTGGCGGTGCAGGAAACGCTGCTGGACGCGGCGGTGCTCGGCGCCGAGGGGCTGGACTTTGACGACTTTGCTCGCCTCCTGCAAGCCGACTCGGACTCGGAGTTCACCGTGGGCAGCTTTGGCAGCAACGCCGGGGGCGGCTTGTTGGCAGGAGGGGTGCCGCCAGCGTCCCCGTCAGCGCTGCGGCGCATCCCGAGCATTGACCTGTATGACTCACGCATGGACGCGAGCGTGAGGGGCATGCGAGCGGGCGCTGGCGTGAGCATGGATGGCAGCGCGCATGGCGCTGCTACGGGTGCTGGGGCCGGGGTGGCGGCATCGGGGGCAGCGGCGGTGGGGGCGGTGCCTACGGGGGCGGGGGCGGGTGTGGCGGGTGGGCTGCCTGGCAGCTGGGTGGCGGCGCAGGTGGAGCAGGCGTCGGTGCATGGCGGTGGCGCGTTTGGTATGTATGTGCCTGCGCTGGAGACGGTGGTGGATGCCGGGTCGGACGATGAGGGTGGGGACGGGGAGGGGCCCGAGGAGGAGCCGGATGAGGAGCCGGAGCCGGAGCAGGTGGGGGGAGAGGAGAAGGGGGGCGCGTAGGGACCTGGCGGTGCATACCGATGACTTGGGGCAGGATCCACCCATCGGCGTGTTGCCGTTGCGGGACGTTCATGCGTTGCCAAACCGGGCCACGGGTGAGGCATGGCTCATTGCGTCATTGCTCACCCACCTTGTTCTTATTGCTCCTGCTCGTGGTCCCTGTTGTCCCTGAGTGAAATCTCATGCGGACTCGCCTGATAGACGACGTGTGAGCGCGAGGCGGCAGGTGCAGCCACTGCCCCCTTCCCAGCTGCCACATTGCGGCCAGAGGGGCCATGCCAGTGCTCTCTAGCTCTTCCCAGCGCCTGGAGGAGGCGCCGCCGGACTGTTGAAAAATCCGCAAGCCCCTAGGTCGGAGTCGATTGGCCTCGCGGCGCGTGGTGCGAGCTCGTTAGGACGCGTGAATATGGCGACTCCAGGCGCAGCTGGAGCGGGCGGCGCTCCGTTGTCGTGGGACGCGCTGATTCAGTCGGAGCAGCTCTTCGTCGAGTCCCTGGAGGCACTCCTCACGGGCGGAGGCTCGACGCAGCAGCACTGTATCGCTCAGCTGCGCTCCCTGGGCCTCCCCGACGACTTTTGGATGTACATCTTCAAGGTGCGCGTCCCTCGCGTGGAGGCACTCCGCGTACCTGCTCCACGGCGGGCAGCGCCGGGAGCCCTTCGGGTCCGCAGCGCAGCAACGAGGTCCACAGGCGCACGCGGCAAGGCAAGGCAGCCCGCTCGCCCATCAATTGGCCGGCCTGGATCGCGCGATACTCTGCGAGACGCTCTTGAGGAGCAGTGCCGGGTCTCGCTGGTGGCGCTCCTGGGCGCCCCAGAGCAACGTAGGAGCAAGCAGAGCAGCAGCAGCAACATTGGACTAGCGTTTGGCGCAGCGTGGACCCGCGCAGGGAGCGTGCGGGCGCTCTTCTGCAGAAGTGCCGGTTTGCTGCTCGAGAAGGAGTATGGCCTCGCAGCGAGGAGGCCCGCATCGAGCCCCTCATTCAACGTGGCTACTGCCAGTGCGCGTACTCTTGACCAGCCGGGGCGTTCTGACCTTGCGCAGGTGGTGCCGTGCGCCAAAGCCTACAGTCACAAGTGGACGCTCTGCCCCTGCGCGCACGCGGGCGAGACGGCCCGCAGGCGCGATCCGCGCGTCGTTAACTACAGGGCCGTGCTGTGCCCCATCGTCAAGGGGGTGAGCGCGCCTCTGCTCGTCACTGTGATGGCTCGACGAGTCGCCCACCCCTGCGATGATCGACTCTAACTTGGCGCACGACGCGGCCTGCCCGCAGAAGAAGACGTGCCCCCTCGGCGACGCGTGCAGCTACGCGCACAACGTCTTCGAGCACTGGCTGCATCCCTCGAGGTGCGCGGACGACCGCTGCAGCGCGCTGTCTGTCCAGGCGACCACGGCGCAGGAAGCGCACTCGCGCGAGCTCAACAGGAGGCCTCTCCTCCTCGCCCAACGCGCGCAGGTACAAGACGCGCCTCTGCTCCTTCGGACGCAACTGCAACCGGCCCATCTGCTTCTTCGCGCACTGCGCCGACGAGCTGCGCTGCGTGCCGAACACCGACGACGGTGAGGACTCCAGGATCACGCCCAGTTAGCATTGGCTGGTCGCATGGAGCAGGCCACAGAGATCCATGAGGCCAATGGCAGCGCGTGCGGGGGGACAACTGCCGTTGTCATCACGGGCGCCAGCAACCGCCAACGGTCGCTCGCCCCGAGTCAGCGATACGCAGATCTTTCCATCAAACTCCTGCCAACGCCCCACATGCGCCTCACCCGCAGGCAAGGACATGGACGAGCGCGAGTACCTGATGCAGGTCATGATGGTGCAGCAGCAGCAGGGGATGCTTGACGGCAGCAAGACGCAGGCGCCCAACGCCACGCCTCTCATGGCCCCCCGGCCCCCTCTGGGCAGCATCAGCTCACCCGCCACGCCGCTCAACGGCATGCCATCGCTCTCCGCCTTCTGCCCACCCAGCCCCGCGCTGACGGGCGGCGGCAGCAGCGCCACGGCAGCGGCGGCAGCGGCGGCAGCGGCCGCAGCGGCGGTGGCGAGCGGCGGCAGCAACACGAGCAGCACGGGGATTGGCGCGTCGCTGGCCAGCAGCACCAGTCCATTCGGCCCTCTGATGGACTCCTTCTCCATGCCGCACATTCAGACGCAGCACCACCACCAGCTGCAGCACCAGGGCTCCTCCGGCCTGCTTGGCATCGGCAGCGGCGGCAGCGGCAGCGGCAACATGCTGGGCCACCCCTTCGCCTCGCACCTGCAGGCCTCGCCGATCCGGGTCAAGCCGCAGCACTCGATGCAGCACTCGCGGCAGCAGCAGCTGCTCTCGGCCGCCGCCGCCGCTGCCGGCGGAGGCATGGCCAGCAGCGTCCCCGCCACCGCCACCGCTTCGAGCATGGGCGACATGAACGCGGCGCTCCAGTTCATGGCCCTGCAGGACGCCATTGCCGCGCTGCAGCAGCAGGGCCAGCAGAACCAGGGCCAGCAGCACGACAACAACGCCACGGCCACCGCAGCCGCTGCCGCCGCCGCCGCTGGCAGCGGGTTCGGCGTGGCGCCGCTGCACACGTCGTCCACGGGCAGCGCCGCGCCCACCATCGCCCTGTCCTCCTCAGCACGCGCGTCCGACCCTGGATTCCCAATGGGCAGCGGGCTGGCGGGCACGCCGCTTCACGACGGGTCAGGTGCCGGCAGCATGCCCTTTGGGACCGGCCCCATGCCCTCTCCCGGTGGCCCCAATGGCCCCGCAACCTCCTCCAGCCAGGCGGCCATGGCCTATCTGAGCAAGGTGCTGGGCAGCATGCGGATCTCAGACGGCGGCGCGCCGCTGCTTGGGAGTGGTCTGGGCAGCCCTAACGCCTTGACCTCGTCCGCCTCTTTGCCAGTGTCGGGCTTGCCAGCAGGCGTGGGGCAGCAGCACCCCGGCGGCAACGGCGACGGCAACTCCAGCATGGCCATGCTGCAAGGCCTGCTGCCCTTCATGACTGCCCTGCAGCAGCAGCAGCAACAGCAGCCGGTAGGGCCGGCCACGCCACCCCACACGCCTGCGCCGGCCAGCACGCTCACTCCCGCGCCGTCGCTCATGCACGGCGGCAACGGCGGCAACGGCAGCAACGGCGGCGTGAACAGCGGCAACGGGCAGCAGCAGGACCAGGCGGCGATGCTGCTGCAGCACGCGCAGCAGCAGCAGCAGCAGGCGCTGCGCCGCGCGGCGTCCTCGTCGCCACCGCCGTCACCCAACCAGACGTCGCAGAACGGCGCCAACGGCGGGGCGGCCACGGCTATCACCCCACGGGCTAGCAGCATGACCCACCACCACCAGCACAACAGCTCCTCCAACATGAACCTCGGCGGTGGCAACAACAACAACGCCGTCACCAACAGCCCGCCTTCGCGCAGCGGATCGCAAGGCAGCGCCAGCCCAACCGGCCTGCTGCTGCGTTCCGGCTCGTCGCTGCTGCACGGCATGCAGCAGGGGGCGCCCGGTACCGGCACCGACGGCTTCCTGCTGGGCTCCATCTCGTCCTCCTCGTCCGTGCAGCAGCAGCAGCAGTCGGTGGCGGCGCGCCTGGCCTCTGGAGACCTGTCCTTCCTGCCGCCGGAGTCGCGCCTTTCACCGAGGGAGGCGCTGGTGCAGCGCCAAATGAGCGATCCCTCCACGCTCATTCCCTTCCCGCTGCAGGCGGCAGCGGCGGCGGCGGCGGCGCAGCAGCAGCATGGCGGTGGGCTCACGCCCGTGGCGTCGCTGGGCGCCAACGCGCTGACGCCCCGCAACAGCCTGGGTGGGCCAGGAGGCAACAACAGCGCGTTTGCGCAGGTGCAGGCGCAGCAGCAGCAGCAGCAGGGGCAGGGGCAGCAGCCAGGCGGCACGCCGAGGCACCCGCCAATGCTGCGGGCGATGAGCAGTGGCTTCTCGTACATGCCAAACGACTCGCATTCGTCGTCGCTGCTCATGTCGCCGCAGCAGCACCACCACCAGCAGCACAACCAGCACCATCTGCAGCACCAGCAGCAGCAGCAGCAGCATCAGATGGCCTTTGCCCTGCTGCAGCAGCAGCAGCAGGCCCAGCAGCAGCAACAGCAGAACGCTGCTGCCCTGCAGGCGTTGGCCGCTGCGGCGGCGGCATCTGGGGCGCCGGCTTCGGTCGGGACGCCATCGGCGGCGGCTGCGGGCGCTGCGGTCAACCGGCTCATGTCGGATCTCAAGGAGCAAGGCCTCGCTGGTGAGCGCCGCGACCTTTCGCTTGCAGCTGTCGCGCCTCGCCTCGCCTCGCCTCGCGCGCACCACTGGCTCACTCTTACGAGTCGCCGTCGCGTGTCGTGTGCTGCAGGTTCCAAGGACCAGCTGGTCGCGTCGCTGTCGCACATCCTCGCCCAGATCCTCTCCGCGCCCAACGGCGGCAGCGCCGCGGCCAACTAGTGATGGGCGCGCATGGCGACTCGGGGATCGTTCCGCGGCCCCCTAGCCCCCGACCCCGCACTTTTTGCTACTTCATCCGGCGTGGCACAAGGCCTGGCGGCGGGGACGAGTCGCTCCGCGGACTGTGTACAGCGCTCGCGCGTCGGGGCGCAATCTCGCCCGCGCGAAGTCCGCCCGCCGCCCGAGCACCCGCGCTGCCAGATGCCGCGTGCCCGCCTCCTGCCCCTCGGCGTCTCCCTGACCCTTCGGATCACTCTCTTGGGCAGCACGCCTCTCCCGCTCCTGCTCGCCGAACGCAGCTGTCAAGGAGCGCTAGCACCACTCTGGCACCAATCCCCAGCAGCAGCCGCGCGTAGTGGTGGGTGGGTGACCTTTCTCTATGCCATAGCCCTTAGCAGCTTCAGCTGTGGCACGACACGGTGGCCAGGACAAGAATGGGCGGGCAGCGCAGCTTGTTGGTTGGTGTGGAGGCGTGAAGTGACCTGTAGATACGCGCTGACTCGAGCAGGTGCTGCCGCGGTGCTTCCAGTGAGTTCTAGATTCGTCGCTTCGCGTGTCGTCTTTCCTTCATGTCCTGTCCATTTGTGGTTGCGTCTTCCCGGCGTGGCACTGTTGGGGGCGGAACGGCCCTCAGCCGGTGCGGGCAAACGGGAGGGTGTTGTGGGATGATCCGAATAGCTTTTTCCTTGTCTCCGGATTCATGACTTGTGCCGATGCCGGGCCCACCCGCCCACGCAGACGCCGCTTGTGCCCTGACCGACCGCGCCCCGCATGTGTGGCGTGATGCCCGGGACTTCCGCCTATCTTGCCGTCACGCCGCCGCCGCCGCTGCAGCCTCTCTCTTTGCACGTGACGGTGGGCGGCCGGTGCTTTTCAGCTGTGCTACGCAATTGTGCGGACGAATTCGTGGCGGGTGCTCTGCGTTTGGGAGCGAGGTGCATGTACGGGTGGTTTTGCCCATGGGGAAGGAAACGCAAGGACAGGGCGAGGCAGGTGGCCACGCTACCGCAATCATGGGGCCACTGCTCAGCATCCATTGTGCCTGAGTTTCACTTCAGTACTACACACTGGGCGCATGCGGGGGGCTGTTGGGTTGCGGGGACGCAGGAAGAAGAGCACACGGGGAGAACGCCACCCTGGAGACCACCGCACCACATCCTGGAGAGCCGCACCTAGTGCTGAATGTGCCTTGCTCTCACGGTGGCACAGGGCCTACGTGGCACGTTCACGCACGGGTGCTGCTGCTTCCCGCCCCGTCGATCGCCCTGTTTCAAGTTTGCTGCAGTGTGAGGCACATCTGACACGCGGCGGTGCGCACGCCACGCGCCTTGACGCCCTACTGGCACTGCCCCCTCGCCCGTTGGCGGTCTGCTGCATGGAGCAAGAGGGGAACCTGCTGTGTGCGCGGTAGAAATCTGTGTTTTGGCAGACTGCGAAGCATTGCTTGCTGGCATTGCGTGTCGCCTGTGTGCTTGGAAAGGGCAGAAGCACAAGAGGGCAAGAGGACTGACGGTGACTGCGAGGACTGATGTGTGCCCAGTGTCCGATTTGCTGGGCAGGCGTCGTTTCCAGCGCCTGCTGCGTCCGTCCCGTGTTTGTTCTCTCTTCTTCATCATCATCTGTTGTGGTCTGCGGCTCCGCCTGTGCTTACTCTGCCCGTCCCAACCTCCCGTGCCTGACGCTCACAAGCAGCTCGGAAGCTTCTGTGTAGCACGTGTGTAGCACGTGTGCCTGTGGCTGCAGCGGCGGCGGCGAAATGGCTCGTGTTGTCCCATTCAAGCGTACTGTGCCGTGACCTGTAGGCGCTTCACTTTCCTCTCGCTGGCAGATCGACACTACAACAACAACAGCACGGCATGATTAGAGCTTGACGATTCAGTCCAAGACGCGAGGATTTGTTTGTTAACAACGAGTCTCCCCTTTGACACACCCCCTTTGCGCGGGCCTGCCACGGGCATGCTGCTTGTACCGGCGCAAAGGCGCGCGCTGAAGGAGCCCCCCCAGAGCTGAATTCACCTGGGGCGCTTCTCTCTCCTCCTGGAGTTTGGTGCCGCTTTGGCACCGGCTATTCCTCACTGGGCGGTGCGCACTGCGGTGCGGCGCCATGGCTTTTTGTCCCGTCCCTCCCTGTCGTTCGCGCTCTGGCAATCAGGGGGCCCACATTCTAGCGGTTGGAAGTGCTAGAGGAGGCGCGTGCTTCACACTAGGGCCATGCAGCTTGGCTGGCCTGCACGTACCGTTGGCCCTGCTTCCGGGCGCTTGTGCCAGTGGTGATCGGTAATGCTAATCGGCAGCCGGGCGCTCCAATTGCCCTCTGCTTGCTCGCTCTCCCAAAATGCCGTCTCTCTGTGGCTGTGGCTTTGCGCTCCGTTTCCTCTCTTTTTTTCCTTTCCTTTGAGCGCGCGCCGCTCGTTTGCGCGCCCCTCTCTGCATCCCCCGTGCATTCACCCACTTTGACGTGCATGCACGCCCCCGATTCGCACACACGCGATTTGCACGCCGCTACGGCCACGATCCCCCTAAGGCCATGGTGCTACTAACCCTAACGCCGAAGGGCAGGCTGCGCTCGCGCGCCAATTGGCGTGCCTGCGTCGCCCTGCGGACGGACGCCTGTGTGCTTGGCCAGGCCATGAGTGTGGCCAGAAGAGATGAGGGATGGACTGGGGGGATTAACTGATGGCTGGGGCTTTGGGTGAGGAGCAACTGGGTGGGGAGCAGTGCACCTCTCACTGGAGGTGCTGCCACTGTATCTGGGTCAGGGTGCGTCTGTGCTCGTCACAACAAACAAACAAACGAACCAGCAGGGTGCGGCGCCTGTGCGGCACCCTCACACTGGGGAGCGGAACTTGCTGGGCCGAATATGCAGCGGTGGCGGGGGCTGCGGGAGTGCAGTGGCACACACCAGCCACCTTGCACCTGAGATCCACACAGGGACTTGTAGCGGGATGCGCTCTTTCCTCTCCTCCTCCTCCTCCTTCTCTCCCCATGTCGGTACAGCCATGTCGGTACAGCGGAGATGTGCGTGGGTGTGCGTGTGCGTTTCGGCGTGTTTTGCCGGTCACGCAGTTGTGCGTGGCGCTTCAAATTTTCGATTCGCGAGGCGCGCGCCTGTGCCTTACGCCGCGCCAGCTTGCCCAGTGGCCAGCGATTGTATGCGCGGCGGCGGCGGTGTAGCAGTATGGTCGCAGGGGGGGCAGCAGCAGGAGTGGTGACGATGTGCGCAAGTGTGTGTGTGCATGGCTTTGGCGTGTGTGCATGGCGAGGTTCCTGACGCGGCCGCAACCCTGACGCTTCCTAGTAGACCAGCCGCAACCACCTGGCGCTGATCACTGACACACACAGAGGGGTGGGCAGGTGTTGCACCGAAGCAGCAGTCTCCGTGCACGTGTGTGCGCGCCGCGTGTTTTTGCCAGTCGCCCCTTGCTGCTTCATCCCTGTGTAATCGCGACCGGTCAGTACCACCCCTCTCGCTCCTCCTCCCTCCTCTGGTCCTGTTTGCTTTTGTGTCACCCCTATGGCAGACCAGGGGCTGCCTAGACAAGCCATGCAGTGGCCAGGTGGCGTGGAGTACCGTATGTGGGAGGTGTTGCGACGCCAATGGGCGCTCCGGAGATGCACGTTCATATACACCCTCGTGTATATGACCCGGTAGGAGGCTTCGTAACGCCGCTGTGACGACCTTTTGCAGCTGCTATGCACGATGGGGGATCTGCCGCTGTTGCGTATGCGCTGGGGCAGCCGCACTGCTGTCCCAGTGCCGAGTGGGTGGGTCAGAAGTCAGAGCAGAGGCAGGGAGGCATGAGCAGGCACTGCACGGCGGGGTGCACGGACGGCACCCAGGAGGAGGAGGTGTATTGGGCGAGCTGTGCCAAGTGCAGCGAGCGCAAGAGAGAGAGAGAGAGAGACACTGGGCGGTGCGAGGTGGTGTAAGCGCGGCCTGCGGGCAGGTTGATGGCTTGGCAGCGCGCTGAGGGGCCTGTACAGAGCGAGGCGCACGCTTGCTGTCAAGTTGGCGGGATGGACGCCGTGCGTGCTTGACTTGGGTGAGCTAGGTGGTGGTGGTGGTGGAGGTTATGCTCCTGGATGAGGTGGCTCGCACCTTTGGGCCCACGTGCGCACCTAGGGTTACCTCCGCCCTGAGTGACTGCTCGCTAGCACACCAGCTTGGGTTGTTGCCTCCTCTCTTCTTCTTTCCTCGCCGTGCGTAGTCCCTCTCCAATTGGTGTGCCTGGCTTGCGAGCACGCGCACCCCAGCCTGGAAGTGTGGTTGCGGTTGGCCCACCAAGCGGGTGGGGCCTCTTTGAGCGCGAAGAGCTCTGTGGGTAACCTGATGACTTGACTTGCTTGAACTGCTCCGGCGGCCTCCAGCCCAGGTGCCTCACCACTGCCCACACACACACCATCATGTGCGCCAGTGACGCCCTATGTTCGTGCCCGGGTCGATGTGCTGTGGCGGGTCGTACTCTGCATTGCATCTGCACCTCTGCTGCGACCTTGCGGCGCTGGGTCTGGTTGGGAGAGTGACGGCACACTGTGCGAAAATGCATGCAGCTGGAACAAAAGCAGGTGTGCTCTCGTGGTCCTACCGTCTCTTGACCTGTGGTTGGCGACGCCTACATTATGATCCCTGATCCCCTGAGACTGATGAAAGAGCATTCATACATCCAGGCGCGTTGCAATTGAACTTGTCGTTGGAGGAGCGCTACCCGAGAGCAACTCAAGAGATGCAGTAAAGGAGGCCGCGACATCCTGCCGGCAGCAACGATGCAGTCAATGGAGGGGAGCGCAGAGAGTCACATGTACACGAGGAGAGCGAGCGGTGCTACAGAAGATGGCGCCTGCTTCAAGGCCTCAGACGTCGGGGATGAGCGAAAGGTTGAAGCCCTTGGTCCTGCGCAACAACCACACGCGGGCAGCATGTGTAGCATGCGAGCTTGCGCAGTGCGTTGCAGTCAACCCACCACTGTTGCTTCTCCCCCCCAGTGGCCTTCCGGTCACGGCAGGTGGCGCGCTCACCCCCGGCACGTCTGGCAGGCGATCCAGCTGTAGTAGACGCCGGGGACGAAGGCCAGGCTGCCCACCACCAGCAAGGGGATGCCTGCAAACAGCACGCGCACCATTGGCACCCGTGTGACCGTTGCAGCGGGCGCACGTGCCGCGCACCTAGCGAGCCGGCCTGCCCGCCTCCCTGCCTCCCGGCGCTCCCCCCGCCAAGCCGTGCAATTGAGCATGCTGTGAGCTCTGCTGCGCCTCCAGCTGCTGCCCCACCCGCACGCGACGCACCTCCTTTCTGTTCAATGAAGAAGATGTTGGCTCCGACTATGATGAGCACGGAGCCCAGGACCAGGAGCACGATGGCCAGAGTGACCTTGCCGCGCTGAGAGGGCGCCTCTTCGAGCGCTGCGCTGTTCTGTGGGTCCAGTCGGTACCGATCGAGCAGCGCCGCGGAGGGACGCTCCAGCGACTTGGCTGTGCCCAGGGCCGGCTGCGCCATTTGCTGCAAGCACCGCGCTGCGAGTCTGCGCCGATCGGGGGCTCTCTGGTGCCGAGGGAAACCTAGTGGTGCCGGGAGCTGGCGGGAGCGCTGCTTGAGGCTGTGGCTGGGGAGTGTTGATGTGTTGCTGTGTTGCAGGGGACAGACGTTAGCTCTCTGCCCAGGTTGGCTGGACGCACCACGCCCAGCGCGTCACATTTTCGAACTCTTCAAAGGCCCAGCAACAGCTTGCCGCAGTCGTTCGCAACGATTGCAGCACACTCCTCTCAAGCGCGGCAAGACGCAATTCCCCCCCGCACGCGCCACTGCTACGACTACTGCCGGTCGTGCTGCGCCGCCATCTTGCCGAGGTGCATGAGCTGCGGCACGCACGTGGCGTCCTGGCTGAAGCGCACCACGGCGTTCTGCAGTCCGTCGGCTGCCACCTTGACGATGGCCGTGATGCGGCCCACTTGGCCAAGGTACTGTGGGTCGTCCACCGCCAGCACCTTGACCCAGTCCTTCTTGGATGGCCTGCAGATTCGCACGCATCGCAGCAGCAAGGCGCTCAGCGCCAAACCTTGCTGTCAAGTGCACAGGCACCGCGCTGGCGCGAACTCACAGACCAGAGACACGGACGCGCGCACGCAAGCGCCCAGCAGCATCGCCAACACAGCAGCAGGACCTGGTGGTGGACACCCACGTGACGAGCGGCACGGCTGTCCCACTATGCAAGCATCTGTCTCTCTTGAACAAACACTCACGTGACGAGCTGCACCGCGTGCCCATCCACCTCCTCCACCGGCGCGCCCGGCGTGCGCACAAACTCGTTGCCGTTGTTGAACGTGCCCCGCACCACACGCAAGGTGGTGGGCCGCCCGGGCACCAGGCTGGGCTCCAGCACCTGCACGCAACGCAACGAGACCGGCAGCACAGCACAGGCTTTGTCGAGGCTCTGCTTTTGTTCACACCTTGGAAACATGCTGCGCTACACCCAACATTGGCCTCATGCACCCAACACATGAATCTGGCTGGCACCCAGTGGACGTGCCGATTGCGTGCCAGTGCGGTGTGGCAATGCAGCTGCACCACAGCACGGCAACAGCTCCTCCACAATACGGCACGGCTGCTGCCACACCCCACCCCCTCTCAACCTCTCCAGACCCGCCCTCTTAACCTCTTCCGTCCCGCCCTCAAAAGCTCTTTTGTCCCGCCCTCCCTCCCCCGCACCTCTGCCAAGGGCCACGCGCTGCTCGCAGGCGCCCCGTGCGGTGTGCCCGGCGGGGGCAGGTGCACCACCACGCCGCCCCACGCTTGCAGGTGGTCGGTGGGCAGGTAGCCGGGGCCAGCAGGGTCGTCCAAGGCAGGGGTGTTGGCGGGGAGGTGCGGCGTGGCGGCCAGGTGGGGTGTGTAGGCAGTGTGGACGTGGGGGGTGGGCGCCACGCCTGCACAGGTATCAGGGATGGGCCACACGCGCAACAACAGTCGCTCCCTCGCTCTGACATCCGGCTTGTCCATCCTTTGCGGCGGCCTTTGATGTGCTGATCACGTGTGTAGGGAGTGAGAGTACGCAAAGGGCGGTGGCCAGCCCACACGTCAAACACAGCGGTGATGAGGCACGGATTGGCCACGAAAGCTTCGCACCTGGTGTGGTGCCGTACCCTCCGTCCAATCCAGGCGTGGCGGCGACGCCAGGTGTGATGGCTGGGGTGAATGCGGGCATGTAGGGCGTAGGGGCGGTGGCGGCACCACCGGGCAGCATGGGGGTGGGTGCGAGGCCTGGTGTGCCTGCAGGGTGAGAGGGAGCGGCACCCACACACACGTGTGTGTGTGTGTGTGTAGCTTGCAAACGAGGCTCGAGGTCGCAGCAACCACGTGTGGTGGGGGAGTGAGTCTGTTTCTGTGTCTGTTGGAGCCTCATGGGCGCGTCAGGCGTCGCGCACCAGGCTTCCCGCAGCTCTCAGAGCCAAAGATGCAAGCGCGTGAACGAGCTACCAGCGGCTGCACCAGCCTCAAAGATGAGCACACACACATTCTAAAATGCCTCGCACACCTGCTGTCGAGTGTGCCAAAAGCGGCACCAGCTCCCCACACTGCGACATTGAGGAGTTCGAAAGCAACTTTACTCACCAGCGATGGGCGGCGGCCGTGTTGTCCCTGGGTCGATAGCCGGCGTGGGTGCATGGTGCGGGTCGCCATACGCGTTGGGTGTTGGCGCGCTGGGTGTGTAGGCGGCGGGGGTGTAGGCGGCGCCCCCAATGCCTGGGGTGTGCGCCACCGCGGGCATGTGGTCGTCCTGGGCACGCACAATGCATGCAAGCGACACGCAAGTGATGGTCAATGGAAGGCTTGGAGGGAGCGCCGTCTGATGCCTGGGGTGTGCGCCACCGCTGGCATTCTTGTGAGCCACCACGCACATGAGCACGCAAGCATCAGCGTGATAGCCTCTGCAGGACACCTCACCACTTCACCAAGGCGCCAAACGGTTGCAGCTACGCAGGCACACACCGTGACCAGCAGTCACCACCACCACCCCCACACCACCACCACACCACCACCACACCACCACCATCAACAACGCCAGCACCCGTGCACCCCCACACATCTCACCCTGTCCCCCGGCCGGGTGTAGTTGTAGCTGTCGTCCATTGGCGTCGGCGCGTGCATCGGCGTGTACGGCGCGTGCGCCGGCGTCATGCCGCTGCCCATGCTGTAGTGCGCCGGCGTCATGCTCGGATGCAGCGGCGTCTGGCTTGGGTGCAAAGGCGTCCGCGTCCCGTACTCGACCGCCGAACCCACCCCCCGCCCCGCCCCCGCCGCCCCCGCACCATACCCTGAACCATACCCCCCCGACGGCCCCGCCCCCGCTCCCGCGCCCCCTGCCACCGCGCCGCCCGACTGGTCCCGAACCAGGTTCTTCGGCACAGTCACCACGCGCCCGCTGATGGCCTCCAGCTCCAGCTGTACATGCGTACCGGTCTCGTGTTTGACCCGGCCGCGGTACCCGTTGTACTGCCCGCCGGCGACCGTGACGACGCGGTTGACCAGGGTGCTGGCGCCGCCGCCGCGCCCGCCGCCGCCGCCGCCGTGGGAAGCTCCGGAGAAGCTGCCTGGGGGCGGCGGGCCCATGCGGGGGGGCGGGGGCTTGAAGGCGCCGCCGGGGCCCATGATGCCCGCAGCACCGCCACCGCCGCCACCTCGGGAGGGTGATTGAGGGACGCCTGTGGGGCCCACGGGCAAGGGATGGGCGGGAGGGCGATGGGTTGGAACGTTGTGGTGTGCTGAGTTGTGCTGTGCTTGCTGCGTTTGGCGTGTGCTGTGAGGCTGTGTGATGTGTGCCCGTGCCCGCCTTCCCGCCCGCCCGGCAAAGGGTGACGCAATGTTGATGCAAAGGATGGCGCAAAGGATGACGCAACGGCGCAGCGGCAGGCCGCAGGAGGCGTCGGCGGCGTGGAGCACCCAACACGAAAGCAGCGCGCACCTTGCCGTGATGCGTTGTTGGCGCAGTTCGGGCAAGAAGGGGCGAAGAAGGGGCAAGAAGGGGCGGGCAAGAAGGGGCAAAAACAGCGCGCACCTTGCCGTGAGGCGTTGTTGGCGTACTGGCTGGGTGATGCTGGCATGTAGACGAACGAGGACGAGGCGCCGCCGCCAAACGAGGCGGGGCTCTGGCCCACGCGGCCTCGTGCAAAGCCACCGGCGGCGACCTGACGGGCCAGCTCCACACCAGAGGCGGGGCCGTTGCCTCCTCGAACCTGTTGCATGGTGGGTGGTGGGTGGGCAAAGATGTACGTGCAAGTGGTGAGGCTGAAGGACAGTGCATGTGCATGGTGGGTGGGCAAAAACGTAGGTGCAAGTGGTGAGGCCAGAGGACAGGTGCATGTATGTGATGGGTGGGCATTTAGGTGCAAGAGGTGAGGCAGGTGCAAGCTCTGCAGGTGTGGCTGTGAGCTGCACGAGTCCTCCCGGTCATCAAGCATACGTTAACACCATGCGCCTCCACCCTCACCTTGCACTTGTTGGCGCGCACGCAGAGGAAGCCCCCCGAGTCGAGGAACTCCTTTGCCTTGAGGAAGAGCTGCCCCCGCCACACAAACTCCACGGTGCCCCCCTTGGTGTCTTGCGCCGCGCGGGTGCCCTTGGTGGCCGGGAGGATGGTCACGTAGTCGCCTGTCCGCACCTGCACACGTTTTAGGCCCAGTGGACCACAATGGGCTCATCAACAACACCACACTGCCCCCTGCTCCTGTGCTTCTGCTCCTGCGCTTCTGCTCGTGTGCTTCTGCTCCTGCGCTTCTGCTCGTGTCGTTTTGAGCTGGAGAGCGGCGTGAGGAGTCACCAACACCACCCCCTGCGCCGCCGCCCCAACAGCAGCCGCAGTTGCACTGCACCAGTCAGTCAGGACAGTCAGGCATCCTCTGTGACAGCTGCAGCGCCACCACTAACCCCAACCCTGTCCTGAACGCCAATCCATGCCGTGATGGTGACGAGTATGATTAAAGGTGCATCAGGCCAGAGCATGCCGCCCAGGCACCCAAAGCACCAAGCGAGCGCACCGTGTTGTTGCCAGAGTCGAGCGCCATCAGGTCCTTCGACTTGAGCTTGCGCTGTATGTCCGCCGCCCGCACAGGCCGGATGTCTGACGCGTCGGCCGTGCTGGCCGTGGTGAGCACGCGCGCAGAGTCGCGCTGGATGGAGATGATGACGCCTGCGCAGGGCGGTCCATGGGAGCAAGCCAGGGACAAGCCAGCAGCAAAGCCATTCATTCACATGAATGGCAGCGGCTGCATCGGGGGAGCACAGGGTGTCGCAGTGACAGCCAGTTGTACTTGATGTTTGATAAGAGTGCCAATTGAGATACCGGGATCCTGGCGCACTCAAGATGAGCTCTTACAAACACTACTTGCCGCCGCCGAGGCTGGCCCAGCAGGTGAGCAAAGCGTCACGCCCCTCCCTCCCTCGCTTACCCGCCGTGTGCTGGTCGAGCTGCACCAGGTCGTGCAACTGGTACTCGCCGAGCACCTCCACGCCCGTGTCTGACAAGTCAGTGGACGACATGTCCCTGCGTGCACGTGCGCCAGAGACAACGTCAACCGAGCGAGTTGATGACATCAACCGAGCAACCGAGCGAGTTGATGCTGTGTGCATCATGCCCGGCATCATGCTGACGGCAGCATGCAACGAAACGAAACATCAGTGTTGACGCCTGGGCAGCCTTGCCACAGCTTCACCTTCCAGGCCACTGCCAGGTCGCCACCTTCTGCCATCTGCCTCCTCCTGCAAAGGGCCTACTGCCTCTGCCACTGCCAGTCGCCATCTGCCACGCCATCTGCACTTGCCTCTGCTCGCCTGCCCACCCACACCCGCACCCGCACCCGCACCTGCCAAACGTCTTGATCTCCTGCCGCGTGCTGTCGCTGATGATGATTGCCTGGTCGCTCTCTGACGACCACTGCAGCACAATGCCGATGTCTCCCGTGTTGGGACCTGCGATGAGCCGCACGCGGTCGCCCACCTGCACAAACACGCCGTGCACGCACGCACGCTAAACGTGGGCGACCCGCACATGCTTATTAGGATCCTTGGCGCCCTAATGGATGCAAGCGCACGCACACAACGCGCCGTACAGGTGGCTGCAGGCTGCCAGCAGAAGCACCAAGAGAAGCACCAGCAGAGAGCAAAGAGGAAACGCCGCTCCCGGGCTGCTTCCTGGAGCACCATGGTGGGCCTGCAGTGCCAAAGAGTTGAGCACGCGGGCACTCCGGCAGGATCCCTATGCACCCACCGAGAAGAACTTGCGCAGGTCGTCGTTGTCAAAGTCCACCACCTCGTCAAACCCGTCCACGTCCTTGGGCCGAACCATGACCTGCGTTCCCAACACCACAAACAAACACCACCGCAAAACACACCCGCTCTGGCTGCTCACTGTGGTGTTGAGCACGAGGCCCGACACGAAGAATACGACGCCCATGGATGCACGCTGTCTTGCCCTGAATGCACGCTTTCTTGCCGTGCGCTGCGCCCATGCCGCCCGCTGCCCTTGTGCGCAGTCTTGCGCAGGCTAAGCTCCCTTGCTCTACATCACTTCTGGCTGTCGCAGTTTACAAGCAGCCTTCACCGTGTCCAACGGGGGGGATGGGAATGGGGCGGAGCAAGGCGCGCCTCTCACCTTTCCGTCGTCTCGTACAGCGTCCACCTCGCCCTTGACGCCCTGGAGGTCTCCTGCACACACACACGCACGTCACAGTGCAAGCACACGCGGATGATGATTGAGTATGGCTCCGCCGCGGCCAAACAAACACGAGCAGTGCGACGCACACACGGCTGCACCATCATGACACCCGTCATGAACGCCATGCAACAATGATGGTGACGATGATGCCACACACCCTTGCCCGTCACGCTCCCACGCCATCATTTCACACTCGCGAAAGAAGCAGGGCAAAGCTTTCACGCGACGCAATGACTCACCCTTGACAATCTTTCACGCGACGCGACGACTCACCCTTGACAATGTCCACCACGTCACCCTTGACAAAGTGCGTCCTGGGCACGGCACCGCCCGACGGCAGGTTGGCCATGAGCGCCGACAGGTCGCCGGTGGCCGAGCCGTTGCCGCTGCCGCCGCCGCCCCAGGGGCCCGTCTCGTCCGCCGCCGCCCCCACCTGGTTGAAGCGCTGCAGCTCCTCCAGCGGGGGCATGCCCTCGATGATGGTGAGCTTCTGCGGGGCGTAGTGACGTGGGTGCGCACATACAAGGTGCCTTAACCCTGACGGTGGGCACGGCTGGCGTCATGAGTGGGGCAGCATCTGCCACCAGTGGGGCAGAAGAACAGCGCCTCGGGCACGAAAGCTTGAGCTTGAGACACGCAGCAGCGTCGCTTGCTGTGCAATTGCCGTGCCCCTCCATCCCCCAGCAGCAGTCGGTAGCGAGCGCCTGACTGCTGCTCCCCGGCTCCCACACACTCATCTGCTTACCAGAGATGGCCGTGCCAGATGCAAAGCTCGACACGCACACACTCACGTTGATGGCGAATTCTCGCTCCACGTATCCGTTGACAAACCGGTTGCTGCCCAGCATCAGGTACGTCTGCACACACACGGCACGCGATGCGGGCCGAGCAAGCAGCAAACGGCAAGCCAGGCAACCGAGGTGGGGGCGGACTTGCGGCATACCTCGCCGCCGTGTCAAGGCTTTTGGTCGGCGTTTGCTTGCAGTGCCCGATGCAGGGAGGCACACGGCCTGCGCTCCTGCGTGCTGTGCTGCCCGCTGAGTAGTACTACTGTGCTGCCCGCTGGTGAGCAGCACTGTGCTGCCCGCTGATTAGTAGCACTGTGCTGCCCGCTGGTGATGAGCAGGCGCACCTGCCCGTTGTAGCCCTGCTGCTTGTTCACCACCAGCGCCAGCTGCTTGGCCTCGTCCTGGTTGAAGGGCTTGGCGGCGGGGCGCACGGGGCCGGCGCGGCCAAACGGGTTGCGCTTGCGCAGCTCAGGGTTCTGCGGGAAAAGGCAGCACACATTAGTCACGGTTAGTCATCACCATCCTTCTTGCCAGCTCATCACCATCCTTCTTGCCAGCTCTTGTGTTTGCTGCCCTTTGGCGGCATGAGGTTAAACAACAAACGAGTACAGTATGTCGCTACCCGCCACCACTATCCTGGAGAACCTGCTGGCTGCTTGCGCTCTGCTGGCTGCTTGCGCTGTACTCGGCCTGCCCCAGCCACACAGCAGCAGCAGCCAGCACGCCCAAGGATCCCAGCCCAGAGCTGTGCCCGTGTGCCGCTCACCTGTTGCCTGTCCGACATGGCCTGCAGGTCCAGGCGCGGGATGAGCCACACCGTCACCTTCTGCGTGGCCCGGTCCAGCGTCACCACCTTTGCCAGGTCGTCCTTGTACACGCCCGTGCGCACGCGCACCCAGCTGCCGGGGGCTGCGCAGCGTGTGCGCACGACGTACAGAGCAACGCGCGAGTGTTGCACACTCAGCACCTGGCCTGTCATCCGCACACAGCTGCACAGAGCTGCACACAGGTGGCTGCTGCTGCACGGCGCGAGCGGCCCCGGCGCCGCCTGGCATTTGCACCTGTTCCCGTGGTGTGCTGCCCTGCTGCGTGCCAACACTTGCTCCAAACGCGCTCTGCACCTGCTCCCAACACGCGCCCTGCGTGCCCCCATCACCCCTTTCCTACCCCTCTACCCGCCAGCCTGCAGCCCCCTGGCGCCCCCCCGGACGCACCCAGGTCCATCTTGGCCTGCCTGTTGACCGTGATGGCCTCCACCATCTGGTCCAGGGGCACCAACTTGATGCCCTTGCTCATGAAGACGGTGCGTAGGCCCTTGATGGCGTCGCGCACGTGAGCCTCCTTCTCCGCCTCCACGTACACATAGCCCTGCAGGCGCGCACCACCGTCACCGCGAACGCACGCATTGTGTGCAGTCCAACCCACCCACAGGCACCCCTAAGCACTCTAGGGAGCCTGTTGTCCTCTGCGTGTGCACGCCGCTGTCACGGTGCTGCGCCTGTAGCGGCGTGCATGCTAGCCCCGCTGCGCTGCCCTGGTCTGCCCTCCCGCACGTCGTCCTTGTTTGCAGTGTGCTGTGCCGCAGCTCCCTCGGCGTGCTGTGGGCCCCTGGGGCCCCAGGGTGCTGCTGAGGCTGCAGGTGGCGCACGCGGCACTGCTGCACCCAAATGCACGCCTCACCTTGAGGTGGTCAAGCGTGATTGCTGACTTGATGAGCAGCGGCGTGTTCATCCGCCCCATTGTGTAGTGCTTCTGCAGCAGCTGCGTGACCAGCTCGCGCTCGGAGCCAGGCCTGCACTGGATGAGCCACAGCTTGGGGTCGTTCACCGTGGGCTGCATGGCCTGCTGCCCCACCGCGCCGGTCTGCGCGAGCGCTGCGCCATCGTCGTATCCTTCCTCCATGCGCTTGTAGCGCTCCTCCACCTGCCGCGCGATCTCCTCCGCGCTCTTCTCCTCGCGCTCGCGGTTGAGGCGGCGGTAGGCTGCGTGCTGGGCGCCCGCATTCGGCTCGTCGGGGATCTCCACATCCTTGTCGTCAATCAGGTCCTCCGCCTCCTCCTGCGGCCCGAGATTGAGCAACACACGACCAGTGCATCGATGCCGTGATGCTGAACCTCCGCACGCTGCTCCCTGCTGCTCCCAGCAGCTGTCCACAAGGGCTGCACCCCAGAGCAGCGAGTGCGCGCGCACGCACGTCGTCGTCGTCCTCCTCGTCGTCGTCGTCCACATCAGCGATATCATCGATGAACACGTTGCGCTTCTTCTTCTTCTTGGCCGCCCCGCCACCTCCTTCATCGTCCTCGTCCTGCACCGCCCGCAGCAGCAACACACGCAGCGTGAGCCACCACCTGCTGCTGCTGCTGCTGCTGCTGCTCCTCCTGCTGCTGCTGGCTGGGGTGTGGCAGCCCCTCCCTGCACGGACCGCCCGCACGCGTCCCCTGCGACTGCGGAATCCTGTCCAGCCCCTGCAGCAGCACGCCTCACGTCATCGTCATCGTCCTCCTCCTCCTCCGCGTCCTCATCCGCCACGGCACGGGAGCCCTTCTTGCGCTTCTTGCTGCGCTGGTCGCCTGCGTCCACGTCCTCGTCCTCCAGGTCCTCCACTCCCTCATCCTCGCCCGCCTCTTCCTCGCCTCGCTTCTTCTTCACCATCTCTGCTTCTGCTCTGCTTCTGCTCTTTCTCGCGCCTCGGGTTGCAGGACGCGCAACCCTGGCCCAAACCCTCGGAACGCCGCCACACAAGGAACACCACGAAAAGCGGGACTAAACGGTGCTACTTGCGCCTGCGGTTGGTGGCCGCGCCCTTGCGCTCGTTGGGGTTGTGCTTCCAGCTCGCCAGCGTGTATGCGGCCCCCTGCGTGCGAGTGCGCGGCGACCACCTCGTGTCAGGAGCGGCCGTGACACTCAAAGGCTAGGATAGACTAGCAAGCACGTGCTCAACAGAACCTGGCAGCAGTCCTACAATCACAGCCAGAGGCGGTGATTGCCCTCACCTTTGTGCTTGCCAGGGCGGCCTGCGTGGGCGCTCCCGAGACGGTGTGCCACGTCTCCTGGGTGAACTCGGGGGCAAAGGGGTCCACGTCCTGTGGCTTGGGCGCCTTCTTGCGCCGGGGCCGGGTCTTTCTGATGAGCTCGTCCTCGCGCAGGATAGGGTTGGGTGCCCTGCCGCCCTGCACCACACAACAGCAGCAGGTGACCGCATGCGCACGGTTCTCTTTCCAACAGTACCAACAGCACAAACGATGGTGGGGGATTGTCCAAGCCAGCAGCCGCGCAACCTGAGACCAGCAACCTCGGCATGCACACGTCCAAGGTCATGAGTCACAGGCTCTCTTCGCGCTAGAAAGCGCTTGCAGGCTCACCTTCGGCTTGGGCAGTGAGAAGACGGTGCCGCGCAGCGTGTGCCGCTTGCGCACGCCGTACAGCTCGGCGCCTCCTGGGCCCACCGTCACCTCCACGCGCTCCAGCGTCATGTTGCCGCACTTTGGGCAAAACATGCGGCCCACCTCCTTGGTCACGAAGAAGCAGGCCGAGCAGCGCACCACCCACCGGCTCAGCCTGCAGCAGGATGGGGCGCACGACGGGGCCAAATAGTGCAGCAGGTTCACCACCGAATGTGATGTGCACTCTCAATGACGCACGCCTCAACACGACGTAGAGAAGGCCAATGGCAGCGTGGTGCGGCGAGGGCAAGGCTGGCGTTGCTGAAGCACAGTGCTCACCGTGTGATTTGCTTGCCGTTGGGCGTGAGCAGGCGCAGGCCCATCTGCAGCAGCACGTTCTGCATGGCAAAGTCCGCCGTCACGCTCAGCACGTTGCTCGTGGTGTTGAGCGCCACCTCGCTGTGCTGGGTCGTGACGCTCGCGCCGGCACCAGTGGCCGTGCTGTCAGCCTCAGTGGCAGCCACCGTGCTGGCGTCCTCCTCCTCCCCCTCCTCCTCCTCCTCCCCCTCTTCAAATTCATCCCCCTCCTCCCCCTCCTCGCCCTCCTCCTCATCCCCCTCCTCTTCGCTGCCGTCCTCCTCCTCACCCTCCTCCTCATCATCATCATCCCCGCGTTGCTCCCCAACAGGCGCTGGTGCTTGCGGCCCAACCGCGCCCGCCTCCTGCTGCCCTGACGCTGCTGCCGCCCCCGCAGGTGCCACCACTGTCGCCGCCTGTTGCTGCTGCTTCAAAGGTTTCTGCACCGCTGCCTGGTCCACCGCTGCCCCTGTCCCCCCTGCTGCCGCCGCCTCCGCCTGCTGCTGCCGTATCTGCTGCCGGGCCTCCCACCGCAGCTGACTGCGCTTGGCACGCCGTGCCGCCGCCCGACTCCCCTTTGCCGTCTCCCACCCGTCCTCGTCCTCATCCTCGTCGTCATCCTCATCATCCTCATTGTGCTCGCCATCAAGCGCCGTGCCGTCAGCACCGGTGCCCTGCTGCGGCGGCGCCGGCAAGACCGTGGCAGCGCTGCCGGTGAAGTGGCTCACGCCTGCAAACATACCACCCGGCTCCTGCGGCGGCTGCTGCTGCTGCTGCTGCTGCTGCCCGTTGGGCCCTGCCTTGAACCACTGCGACGCCTGCAGCTGGTCAGCGGCAGATCCCACCTTGGCAGCCAGGTCGGCCGCAGCGGCGTCGCCAAAGCTGGCAAACGGCGGCTGCTGATCAGCAGTGCCAGGTGCAATGGCCGCTGCAGCTGCAGTGCCGCCAAAAGGTGCGCTTGAAGCGTCAGCAGCAGGTCCAGGCAGGGGGGCCGCATCGGCGGAAGTGCTGGCGGCAGCGTCGCCGGTAGCAGCAGGGGCGGCGGAGGAGTCGAGATCCTGTACCGCCGCACGGATGCGGCTCGACCCTGCATGCGCGCGTACGGACCCACACAACCACGCGTGCTGCGTTTGGCACAGGCGTTTGGCCACTCGCTAACGCATAGGAGAGTGCACAGGAAGCACCGCAGTGTCGGGGTGCTGCCCTAATGCAGCCCCAGGACCATTCCCCAAGCCTGCCAGAGCCAAGCTGCATGTGGTCCATCTGCCCCACCTTGAGCGCCCGCAGAGTCGGGCAGGGCGTCAATGGCGGCCCAGTCCTGAGGGTTGGGCACGGTGCCCCAGCCCGGCAGCCCGCGCCCCTTGTTGCGGTGCTTGGTCCTGGCCACCACCTGCAGCAGCAACAGTGAGGCAGCAGTGAGCGGTTGACTCACTGCTCGTGCCGGCTGCAGCCGCCCGGGCGGTGTGCTATGACGAGCTGAGCGCGCCATGGCGTAGAGCCCTGAAGCCATGCACAGTGCTATCACCCAGCCAGGTGTGCGCGACTGCATATGTACCTGCACCGGGTGCTGGCGGAGGTGCGCCGAGCCGTGCGCCGCCACCTCGAGCATGTGCGCCAGGGCCAGCAGCTTGAGATCCGCCTGGGACAGAGCGTGCAGGTCTCCAGTCTCCCGCGCGAACGTGGTCACTGCAGGCAGCGCAATTGCACGCAACATCGCGCGGTCCATCACGTGCGCACAGGAGCCGCAAAACAGCACCTCCTGGCTCTTCTCACCTGCAGTGAGGGACGCTGCCTCCGGCTCCGTGACCTCCAGCGTGAAGGGCAGGGTGGCGAGCGCCTGCCTCGCCTGCTTGTCGCGCACCTCGTCCAGCACCTCCTGGATGGTCACGTAGCGCTCTGCGATGCCCGCGAGGCTGAGGCCGCTGATGATGGCGTTGGCGTCCACCACCGCCACGCGCGATTGGTGCAGGGGCGCGCCCGCAGGCGCCTCGGGCGCGGCGGCGGCAGGCGCCTTCACCAGCGCAGCCCACGACATCCTCCAGGCACGCGCGTTCGGCAGATGATGCGAATGACAGGCTGTGAGCGCGGCGCGCACCCGACGTAAGGTGTCCTCCTGGTGCTGGTGTGTTATTCGCCATGGCGCAAGCCCCTGCAAATCCACTCCCTCAGCACAGTCCCAAACACAGGATGGCGCAAGTGCCCCATGAGATTGAGCAGCGCGTGCGTGCGCACCTGACGGGCCAGCCGCAGCTGCTCTACTTCTACTCGCGATCCTGTCGCCTGTGCAGCGCGCTGGAGCCAGAGGTGGCGCAGGTCTGTGGAGGCAGTGCAAGAGAGGTGCAGTGGGCTGCTGCCATCAGCTCCTCCATCAGCTCCTCCATCAGAGCGGTCAAGCGTGCGTGGGGCGCGCGAGTGCGCGTGAGTGCAGGTCAGCAGCAGCCGTGGCATCCCAGTGAGCCGCATGTGCGCCGACGCGGACCAGCAGTGGGCGCCCGAGCTGCTGGCCTACAGCGTGGACAAGGTGCCCTGCCTGGTGCTGCTGGACAGGCAAGGTGCGGCGGCATCCGTCGTGCGTCGTGCCTGCAGGCTGATTGGGTGGGACGCAGCTCATCATGTGTCTACCGTGGGGTCACACGCCACAGGCCAAGCAGTGGCGCGCACTGGGGAGCCCGTCAGCTTCGACCGGATGAGCGGCAGCCTGCAGGCGCTGGCGCACGTCGCCATGGGGCTCCGGGGCGCAGCAGCTTCTGAAAGGACAGCATGACCATTATCACAGGTGTGTGGCAGCTATTCTGATGTTTCAGTGCCAGGCCGCTGGGTGATGAGATGCCGCAGCTGCCGGGCCCCAGGCCAGTCGCGTGAACTCGAGCGCGATTCGATCACACTCATTCGCGCAAGTATAAACGCACTGGTACAGTGAGCCAGCCACATCCAAACGCGCACACACACTCGCCCCCTCGACCTCGACAGCAAGCAGCAAATGGAGACGAACCTGGACAAGTGCGTGCAGCAAAGCATGAGCAACGTGTAGGTCTGGCGCAATGTGCAGGGCAATGCTGACGCCTGCCTCACCCAGTCGCGCCCCGCCCTCGCGTGCGCAGGAGCACGCCCGAGTCCACCTGGCGCAACGTACTGACGCCGGAGCAGGTGAGGAGGAGGCAGGGGAGCAGCTGGCAGGAGCAGGCGGGTCCCCTCACCCGTGCAAACCAACACGCGCTCCGCCGTGCCCCTCGCCCTCCGCAGTATGATATCCTTCGCAACAAGGGCACTGAGAGCGCCGGCAGCGGCCAGTATAACAAGCACTACGAGGACGGCACCTACGTGGTGAGGAGCACGCGTGTTGGTGGTGTCCGCAGTCGCTCGTGGTCGCACCGCAAACGCTGAACGCGCCGGTTCTGCGTGTGTGTGTGTGCAGTGCGCTGGCTGCGGCACTCCGCTGTACAAGAGCGAGACCAAGTTCAACTCTGGCTGCGGGTGGCCTGCCTTCTACGAGGAGATCCCGGTGCGTTGCGTGCGGGAGCGTGGCCAGGGCAGGGCACCAACAGGAGGGCAGGGCAGGACACCAACAGGAGGCCAGGGCAGGACACCAACAGGAGGCCAGGGCAGGACACCAACAGGAGGGCAGGGCAGCACAGTGCACACAGCCCACAGCAGCATCAACGTCCCATCGGCCACGCTAGCCCGCCTACCGCCACGTGCTGACCTGGCCCTCCTTCGCGCTCCTGTGTGTGGCACCGCAGGGCTCCCTAGACCGCCACGTCGACATCTCGCACGGCATGAAGCGCGTGGAGATCACATGTGCCAAGTGCGGTGGCCATATGGGGCACGTCTTCGAGGGCGAGGTGCGTGCATGCTATGGGCTGTTCGAGCAGTTGCATGGCCTCAAATGGCACCTGCAAGTCTGTCGTCCGTCTGCGCCCACGCCTGGCGGTGATATGCGGTGGTGGCGCACGTGCGCTTGCGCCTCCTCCTGCCTGCAGGGCTTCAAGACGCCGACTGACGCCCGGCACTGCGTGAACAGCAAGGCGCTGAACTTCAAGGCCAAGCAGGCAGCGGCAGCAGCAGCAGCAACAACCGTTGGCGCCCCGAGCTAGGACGCCTCTGCCCTTGCCTCTGTTCATGCATTCTGTCGCGGTGTCGCTGCACGGTGTAGATCCTCAGCCGTGTAACTGTTGGTGATGCCCACACGAGGCCTGTAAACTCCCGCCCCTTGGCCTTTGCGTGCAAAGTCGTGCACCAGCGCCTGGCGACCTCGCGTTCCGGCCCAGGGTTGCCTGCCCTGGCACCCGCTGATTGAGGATTGGGGCAGGGCAGGGCAGGGTTCCTACACCAGCCGTGCGGACGCTTGCCTTGGGCGCCCGCAGCCTGCGCCGTCTCTAGCCGCGCACAGGTGCGCCCCTCGCACTGTCCCACGCCCACCGCATGCCAAGCAGCAGGCCCGGGCATGGGACCAAAGCAGCAGCATCCGTCGCACTGCTGGGCGACTGTCCTGCGTTCCTTCTGCCATGCAAGTCTCCATCCTGATCCCGACTCTCCCCACAACCCGAACGAAAGCAATCTCAACTTTACGATGCTCGCACGCGTCACTCCTCTGACTCTGACGAGCAGCGCGCAGCGCCTGATCGCGCCCGTTCGAGTGGCAGCCGCTCGACCCACCGTGCGCGCCATGGCCTCCCAATCAGACGTCAAGCTGGACAAGTGAGCACTTGCAGTGCCTTCATGGCAGTGCCTTCATGCACCGGTGGAGCTGTGGCATGCGTGGCGCACCCGGCGCACGTGTGGCTCCCGCACGCTCCAGCCCGGAAGGCTCTACGGCCGCTGCAACAACCTCAGCCGCTTCTGTGCCTACACGCAGGAGCACCCCAGACTCTGTCTGGAAGACCATCCTCAATGCGGAGGAGGTGAGCCACGCGTGGCGCCATGGCTCGAGCAGCGCACCACACCCAGGAGGGCAGCACGGGGCCACCAGCAGCAGCAGCAGCAGCAGAGTGGATGTGCACTGCTGCAGTGCTTTGGTGCTGGCTGTTGCGGCGGTGCTGGGTGCGGGAAATGAAGTGCCACGACTGTGCCGCTTTTGCCGCGCAGTACCACATCCTGCGGCAAAAGGGCACGGAGCGGGCCGGCAGCGGGCAGTACAACAAGCACTACGACGAGGGGACCTACACGGTGCGGCGCATGCGTCGCCATGTCGTCCACACACGCCGCACATGCAGACTCCCCGGTGTGCTGCTGCTTTGCACGTGTGCAGTGGCTGAGGAGCACGCGTGTTGATGGCGTCTGTACTCGCTCGTGTCCGCACCAAACGCTGCGATTCATCCTCGCCGGTTCTGCGCGTGCGTGTGTGCAGTGCGCTGGGTGCGGCACTCCGCTGTACAAGAGCGAGACCAAGTTCAACTCTGGCTGCGGATGGCCTGCCTTCTACGAGGAGATCCCGGTGCGTGCGTGCGGGAGCGAGGCCAGGGCAGGGCACCAACAGGAGGCCAGGGCACCACAGCCCACAGCAGCAGCATCGACGTGGCCGCCGGCCACGCTAGCCCGCCTACCGCCACGTGCTGACCTGGTCCTCCTTCGCGCTCCTGTGTGCGGCACCGCAGGGCGCCCTCGAGCGGCACGAGGACGTGTCGTACGGCATGAAGCGCGTGGAGATCACGTGTGCCAAGTGCGGTGGCCATATGGGGCACGTTTTCGAGGGCGAGGTGAGCACATGCAACGGGCCGTTCGGGCAGATGCATGGCCGCAAACGGCACCTGCAAGCAGCGCCTTCCGTTTGTGCCCACGCCTGGCGGTGACATGCGGTGGTGGTGCACGTGCGCTTGCGCTTGTTGCTGCCTGCAGGGCTTCCCCACGCCGACCAACCAGCGGCACTGCGTCAACTCGGCATCCATCAAGTTCAAGCCCAAGGAGTAGTAACCTGTGTGACGGGTCTTGCTTTTTGCATGTTTGTTCTGTGCCCGGAAAAGCCCTGCCAACAAGCGGCAACCTGCTCCAAACAACTCCCTGCCCGCCTTGGTAGACCAACACCCACACCCACACCAAAGCCTCAGCATCGCCGCCGTGCCATCCCCAGCCACAGCCACAGCCCCAGCGCCAAAGCAGCCTCAGTCCGGCAAGGACAGCATCAGCTCGAGCCGCGGCTTGTGGCCGGCGCACAGCCGCCGCAGCTCGCGCTGCTGTGCCACGGGCATGGGCGCCCTCCGGTGCGTAATCACCACCGTCAGGTCGTGCGGCGGCGCGTGCTGCAGCAGCTCTCGTGCCTTGTCCATCCCCGGCCAGAGGCAGTCCAGCATGGTGATGTTGGGCGGCAGCGCCTGCGTCAGCGCGCCCCAGTCGCCCACGACGGGCAGGTCCCTGGAGCGGAGCAGCTCCAGCGATGTGACGTGCGTGCCCTGCAACGCCGGGGCCAGGCGTTGCACCAAGGGCACCGGGCCGTCAGGCGAGTTGTCGTTCAGGATGACGTGCGTGGGCCCGCCGCCGCCCGGGGGCATGTAGATGCGCCGGATGAGTGGACCCAGCAGCCCGCCGGTTGCTGCAGAGTCGAAGCAAAGGAACATCATTCTGCCGGGCCGCTTGAGCTGGTTGGAGAACTGCAGGTGCATGGGCCGCGCCATCACCTGCAGAGGCGGCCAGCAAGTTGTGCCCAGCAAGCATTGTGGCTCAGCCTCACCATGCGCTTGCAGTGGGCGCACGCACCATCCCTTCCCCGCACACGCAAGGGCGCAGGCGTGCAGGCAGGCGTGTGGCTTGGCAGGATGGCTGCTGGGCAGGATGGCGGCATCAGACGCACAGCTCAGGCACGCACCTTGTGCACGTGGCGGCGCAGGGCGGTGAAGCCAGGCGCCTGCCGCTCGGTGCATGACAGCTCCTCGGTGACCACCAGGCGCTGCAGGCTGTCCATAGGCAGCAGCCGCAGCACGCCCACGCGCAGGCGATGCACCTGCGGGACAGCAACAACGCACAAGGGAACCGGGCTTTGCATCGTCAGCGGGCGTCGGCAACACGCTTCCTCGGTGCTCAAGAGCTGCCCTGGTGCCCTGCTGCTGCGTATTCAGGGTTGCCCTGACAGCGCACACACACACACAGCGCACCGTCAGCTCCTCCCAGCGGCACGGCTCCGCGCTGTGGTCTTCCTTGATGCGCAGCTCCACGACGCACAGGTGGCGCAGGCAGGGGTGCTGCAGCAGCAGGCTCAGCTGCTGGTCGCTCACGTCATCGCGCATGGACAGGCGCGTGAGGTGCGGGGACCACACGTCGTTGCGGCGCACGCGCGTGCACAGCAGCAGCCTGCCAATGGGAGGGACCTGCAGGCACCCACCACAGCATTGCGAGGGCTGATGGGTGTGTGTGTAGCTTGCAAACAGGGCGGCCAGCCGCAGCAACCAAGGCACTCGTCTCTTTGCCAGAAGCTGACCGCACCAGGAAGCTGCACACACACCACACATGCACCTGAAGGACTTGCACGTTGGGCGCCAGCTCCAGCACCAAGTGCGCCGCCCACTCAGGCCACTGCATGCCCTTGGCCAAAACCTTGGACAGCTTCGTCAGAGGGTGTGGCACCACCGTCTGCGTGGCAGCGGCAGCGGTGGCGGTGGTTGCCTTGCCTTGCGAGTGGCACACTGGGCACCCTCCCTTCTTTATCTTGTCGCCCCACCACTACTGCTGCGGTTTGTTTAGACGGTCGTTGGTGCCTTGGTGTGGCGGTGACTGCGTGACCTGGTCTGGGCTGGTTCCTAAAATTTCGCCTCGCTGCTGATCCGTGCTGCCTTGGTTGCCGCGGCTGGGCTGCCCCGTTTGCAAGCGCGCACACACACACACACACCGCATGTGCCCTGCGGCTGTGCTGAGCGGCCTCCTTCAGCTTGAACGGAGCAAGTGCATCCAACGCATAACAAGCGCACAACCGACCTGCCGCCCACGCGCACCTCCATCAGCTGCATCTTGACCAGCTTGAGCAGGGCCATCGTGTGCCCGCTGAAACGGCAGTTGTCCAGGCGCAGCATCTCGAGGCGTGTGGCCTGCTGCAGCCCAAGCAGGTCCTCGGGGGAGAGCTGCAGCCCCGTGACGTGCAGCGTGGTGACGAGGGGCTGCAGCGCTGGAGCCATGGCGAATGTGCACGGGTTGGACATGTTGAGCGCGTGCGCCGCCGCGTCGTCGCTGTCTGGGCCTGCCAAGCTGAGCGCCAGGTGCGCTGGCTCCCAGGAGCACACCAAGGCCACCAAGGTGGATGGCCAGGTGATGGAGGCTCCACGGCCAGTGGCGGAGCGCTGCACGCCAAGGTCGTTTTGCTGCGTGTGGTGCTCCACCACGGCTCTGGCCAGCGCTCTGCAGGTCCGGAAGAGCGCTTTGCGGGAAAGGTGGCTGGTGCGCCGCTGGACGAGCTCGCGCATCAGGTGCCCGGGCAGGTCTGCGTGCATGTGTGGGCCGCGTCCAGGGAGGACGCGCACCTTGCGGCTGGAGTTGCTCCTCCCCAGGTGCATGAGTGCTTGGGCACCACTGCTATCCCTCGCATTGCTCCTATGCAGCAGCGCTCGCTCTTCCTCGCTTCCTTGCCGTCGTTTCGGTTCGTTGAGGCCGATCAACCCGATCTGCCGCAGGCACGACGCACCGAGGAGCAGGGCCGGGCACGGAGGTGGCGCTGCGGGTGGCGCTGCAGCTGGTGCGCGTGGAGGGGGGCCCGAGGAGCCGCCCTGCTTCTTGGCAGAGCCTTTGCGTGATCGAGGCGGCATCGGGGAAGGGCGGCCAAGTGCTCCACAAGCGTCGGTGCAGAGCCTCACAGCTGCATGCGTGCTGCACAGTGAGTGCTCTTGGGCCCCTGTGCTGTGACCTCAGCGCACGAGGGCAGGGGGCAGCGCGCGGAGCATGATGTCTTCGATTTGCAAACTGCACCACGAGGAAAGGGAGGATTCGGCGCAGCGCCAGCTCGGGCACGTGCACGGACACACTGCACTCTGTACACCCTTCTGAGGCGGCCGCTTTATCCGCCAGTCGTGTTTGTGTCGCGCCACTCGTGCAGGTGAGGTCGGTGTGCAGCTGACGGTAGCAAAAAGAAAGGCGACGATGAAAAACACGCCGCAGCACGCTCACAGCGAGCGCTGGGCGTGGCACAACAAGACATGCGAAACAACAGTTCTCTCCACCACACCTGGACCACCCAATGCTCACAGTGCAAGGACGTACATGGATGTGCTGCACCTCACGCACGTACCCACACCCAACCAAACCACTAACGGCCAGCAACAGCAGCGGCTGCCCACCAAGTCATGTGCCGCACGGTGGCATGTAGCGCTGACCCATGCAGCACGTGCATGTACACCGTAAACCAAACAACCCCAAAACAGAAACCAGGATTTGTAAGAATTCATACGCCTTGTTGTGCACTTGCCATCAGACACCGCAGGAACCATCAGACATCGCTCTGCCCTCATGCTCGTGCTGCCGCGCGGTGCCAGGTGCCCGCAAGCGTACCTTTACCACCCCTTCGCAGCAGCGAAAACGCAACCACTCGCCTCACTCAATGCTTGCTGCTCACTCAAAGGCTCGCCTGGGAATGGGCGCTGCGCAACTCATCATCATCCACACATTTGGCGCCATGGCCAGTTAAACTCAGGCAAGCGTCCTCCCTCACCCACCCACCCGCCCACCTCATCGACCCCCCTCCACTGCCATTCCGCCGCCCACAAACCTCTAAACACTCTCGTGCATGCACCTGGCGCGTGTGGGCACAGCGCACAGTGGCCCCTGCGCTGGCGCCGGCACCCAGTTTATTCCGAGCCGCTTGCGTGCCTGATCAGGAGCGTTGCCCAATCGAAGCCTAATCAGGCCATGAACTTGGCGAAGGGTGAGCCCGCCTTGACGGCCAGCGCCCTGGAGAGCGACACTGGATCCGGGAAGAACGGGTACGCCGCCACGCTGGCGCGCGCCATCTGCAGCGGCGTCAGCAACTGCACGTGCACACACGAAACAAGCAGCAGCAGAAGGCGATGGCAGTAAGCGCGGTGACTTGTACGCTTGCTCGGGCACCTCGTGCGCGTATGAAATGTAATGCAGGTGAAGGCGCAGCTTGAGCGAGCAAGGCAGGTGCACCAGCTTGTTCCAGGTGTGCTGGGTCAAGCGCCCTAGCGCACCCGCACTCACCCGTCCGAAGAAATGGCATGAGAAGAGGCAGCGGGTCGAGCGCTCCTTGTGCATGTTGAGGTAGAGCTGCTCGGCGCACCCCATCTCACCCTCAGGGCCCACCCTGCGTGCACACATATGAGGTGCCAGCACAGTTGCAAACAGCACGCTTAGAACGCGAACCGGAGCGTGGGCGCCACGCTGAGGCAGGCCCAGTGGCATCCTAGCTATGGCGTCTGACAACGAACACAGCGCATGCCCGCCCACCTGTTGACGAAGGAGCAGAAGGCATTGCCTTGCTGTGAAGCACTTGACGGCGGCCAGGCCCCGCAGCTGGCGGGTGGCGTCCCTCCGCTGAGGCTGGGGCCGTTTGTGACGCTGGGACGGGGCGAGGGGGCGGCAGACTCACGGGCGTTGAGCTCCTCCTTGAGCAGCCTGCGCTCCTCGTGCACCTGCGCATGCATGAGGGTTTGGGTAAGGGCTTAGGGTCTGTACGCCACCATGCAGGGCAAGCCCAACCTGCTATGCTTTCGTGATTCCCCAGAGGCCGGCCAACTGTCCCCTGCACAGCTTCAGCGCAGCTCTGCACGCTGCATGATGCTCCGTAAGCGAACCTTGCTGACAGCCTCCCTACGCTGCTCCTCACTCAACGCTGCACCAAGATCAACCTGCCCTGCCCTCTGCTCACCTTGCCCAGCAGCTGCACAAACAGCTCTGCCATGCTGACGGCCTCCCTGCGCTGCTCCTCACTCAGCTCCAGCAGGGACAGCACGCCCTCCCAGTGCGCCTCTGGAGGGGTGGTCGGCACGCCTGCGAGCGCGCACACACATGAAGCCAATCACAACAGTGCACATGAGCCAATCACAACAGTACACATGAGCCAATCACAACAGTGCACACAAGCCAATCACAACAGTGCACATAAGCCAATCACAACAGTGCACATAAGCCAATCACAACAGCACAGCATAGCATCAAGCCAGGCGCAACAAAGGGCCCATCAGGTGTCCAGCGGGGGCCGCTCAAGGATAGCACCACAATCAGAGCCTCTTTCCCGTCCTGCCTCTCACCGGTGTCGAGGTTGATGAGCATCAGGCGCGTGAGGATGGGGCAGTTGAGCTGCAGCACGCGCTTCATCACCAGCCCGTGCGAGGTCACCAGCTCCTGGAGGTGCACCGCTGCACAGCGTGGTGCACACGCACAGCGACGCATTGCGCACTCGGCAACTCGACACGTTGCAACCCAATGAGCTCCCTCCTCATCTCGCCCGCCCATCACGCACAGCGCGCCTCATGCATCGCCTGGCCCGCACCCACACCAGGTGAGGGTGAGAGCACAGGTGAGGGATGCTCACCTGTCTGCGCCACCACCTCCCCGCCGCGCGCCATGGCCACCTGGGCCAGCAGCTGCGACGCCTGCGTCACAAACTCGATCCACGCCGTGCGCAGGTCCGCCGTGCTCATGGCCCGCACGCGCTGCAGCTCCTCCGACGACTCCACCACAGGCGCGGCGCAGTCGGTGCCAAAGCAGCTGGCGCCGCCGGGTGCGGGCGTCGAGGGGGCGTAGCCGCCGGTGGGGAGCGGGGCGGGCAGCTTGCACATGCCACGGGCCTTGGCGAGCACTAGCATCTGCTCGTTCCTGCGGTCGCGTGCACGCGATGTTTGGGGTGGGCAGAGGCGGAGGCGGTGTTTGAGTCTCTGCGGGGATACCTCTGGTGCGTAGCAGGGGTGGCAGGGAACAGTGTGCGTGAGGCCTTGTGCGTACAACCTGTGTGTGTCCAACGTGTCATGTCGTCAAGGGCACATGGTTGATCAAGGTCGGCAGCACAGCTGGCACGCGCAGTTTGAGTGCTTCTTGCTCTGCTTTGAGCGCTCGCCGCGGTGCCCCTCTCACGTCGTGACGTTGCGGGCAGCTGCAACAGCCACCTGCACAGCACCAGCTTCTCCAGCCGCTTGCCTGCATCCAGCAGCCTCCAGACATCAAGACAGATGTAGCCGTTCTCCCGCTCACCTGCAGAGCACCAGCTTCTCCAGCCGCTTGCCTGCATCCAACAGCCTCCAGACATCCCCCTCCCTCTCACCTGCAGAGCACCAGCTTCTCCAGCACGGCGTGCTTGCTGATGAGTGCGTCGTGCTCCTTCTCCAGCAGCTTGAGCGCGGCCAGCTGCTGCTCAGCTTCAGCCTGGAGCGTGCTCACGTGCGCGTTCTGCGAGCAGGGCAGCAAAGGCAGGGCGTAAGCTATGGCGGCAGCGTCTAGAGCATGTGTCGACATTAGCGCACGCGTCGACTCAGGCAAGCTGCTCTCAAAGACCTGTTGGGTCCCCGCAATCAGACTCTAGAGCCATCAGAGTGCACGCCATGCTGTATGACCCCCTTTCAGCCATAAGACGCACACTGCATCACGCCATGCGACCCTGTCAGCCATCCACCATGCACCAGCCCATCAGCCCTACCACCGCAACAACACGGCAACCCACAACAACACGCCCCCTGCACAGACCTCACCTTCTTCTCCCGGTACCGCTTCTGCACCGCCGCCCTCCTCGCCACCGCATTCGCAGCCTTGCCACCACCTCCCCCGCCACCTCCCCCGCCACCACTCTTCCCCCCGCTGCCCCCGCTCCCGCGCCCGTCCCCACCCTGCGCCGGCGCGTCAGCCCCACCGCCCTCCCCAGCAGCAGGACGGCTGCACTCACTGCCGCTGGTGTTGTGGCTGTGCCTGCCGTGGCCTGCGCTGCCCGCACCAGCCATACCACCACCACCACCACTGGCGCGGGTGCCGCTGTTGCCTCCAGAGTGCTGCCTCTGCGGCTGCATCTGCGCGCCGTACATGGCGTCGGCGTACAGCGCGGCTTGCGGCATCAGGTGCTGCATCTGCATCTGCTGCTGCAGCGACAGCGGCGGCAGCGCGAGCGGGTTCTGCGGCGCCGCAAACGCTGCGGCAAAGTCACTTCCAACGTTGCCAACAACAGTGCCGTTGGTGGCGAAGGCGTGGGCGGCGGCGGTGGCGGCCATGGCCCCGCCCAGCCCGCCAACTGAGCCTTGCACACTGTAGGATGAGAGCTCGGGCGTGGCGTTAGGCTGCTGTTGCTGAGGCGGCGTGCCGGCGTGCTGGCCACTGGCAGGGAAGCGCGCTGCAGAAGGGTCACACGCCATGTCATTGCTCTGCCACGCGGGCGCGTGCTGAGGTGGCTGCATGGCGCCGTGGCCGTTGTTGAAGTAGCCGCTGGCGTAGCCGTTGTTGGCCTGCTGCGGCACCGTCGGTGCTGGGTAGGAGATCTGCGGTTGCCCTGGTGGCAACGGATCGTCTTCCTCCAGCAGCTCCTGCAGCAAATCTTGAAAGAGGGACACCGCCGCTGGGTCCTCGCTGGCCTTGGGGTCGACGTTGAGCAGGAACGGCAGCTCCACGATGCTCGTGTGCCCGCCCTGGAAAAGGCCATGGTGCACGCCGGGAGGGGCCACGCGCAGCGGGCGGTGCGTGCGCTCCACCTCTTCCTCGGCGAGGCCAGCGATGGTGCTGGCGTCATGCGACCCAACCATGGCCACGGCCACCATGGCGTTGGCCAGCTGCTCCCGCGGAGGCATGAGCTGCTGCTGCACTTGCGAAGCCATGCTGCAGAAGAGGCTGCAGAAGAGGCTGCAGGACGTGCTACGGCACTACGCGAAGCGCTGCCTTCGCCGCTGCGTCGCTGCGGAGCGCTGCTTGTTGCTGCGCGTTCGCGCCGAGGAAGCCGAAGATCGCGTTCGCACTTGCGGAGTAAGCCCCACGAGCAGCGCGGACAGTTGTTTGCTGAGGATGCGGAGGCGGCGTCGGTTGAGAAGGTTTGCTTGTGCGTCCACGCTTCTGGACAATGTCTCGTCACCTCGAGGATGGACTCACTTTTTGTGCTTGCGGCCACCCCAAATGCGAGTCGTGCACATTGGTTGCAGTCACTCCATCACTCCATTCATGGTATACATATTAGCATGCACACGTCCGCCGGCCGGGTCGTTGCCCGTCGACGGCGCGTTCCTGCCTGAGAGGTCCTCATCCGCATATCCATCGGCTGCGGCGGCACAGGTCACAGCGTATGCTGCGTATGCCCAATGTGGCATCCTGCGCGCCGCCACCGCCGCCGCCCATCCCAGCTGTTCCCTGTCATGATGGTGCTCAAGGCTGCTCGGAGGTCCCTGCCGTCGCAGCAGGCGCCTCCGGACCCTTGCCAGCCGCCACCGCCGCCGCAGCCCGCTGCCGCTTGCCCGTGGCTGCTGCCTGCTGCTTCACGGCCCGCGCACGGATGGCAATATCCCTGGAGCTGCCGTCATGGTGAACGCCGTTGGCCCCGGTGCGCAGCAGGCTGGCAGCGCCCGCCATGGCCTCGCGGCTGTCCCCCAGCAGCTGCAGCACAGGCGCGCCCGTCTCCAGCGCCGCCACACCTCCTGCCGCACCATTCACCGCTGCCGCCGCGTGACCGCCCTTGCCACCCCTGGCCGGGACACTGCCTGCGGCTGCAGCCACGGCCGCCACCCCACTGCCCCGCTGCTGCTGCTGCCGCCGCCGCACAGGGACACCGCCCGGGGCCGCCTTGGCAGGGGCCGCCTGCACAGCCCCATCGCCGCTACCGCCGCCGCTGCCGTCAGCCCGTGCCGCCGCCGCCTTGCGCTCGCGCTGCCTCGCAAGGTGCCTGGCGCGCTTGCGCGCCGTCAGCTGCCTGCGCTTGGCCTCCGTGGCCGTCTCAAGCTCCTGCAGGAACTCGTCCACCTTTGGCAGCTGCAGGCCCTCAGGCGGCGCGTTGATGGCTGCCAGTCCCTGTGAGAGGCCCAGCAGGTCCTGGAGCTCACAGAGGGGCAGGGCTGCTGAGGCAACCTTGACAAAGGCGTAGAGCCAGGCGGGCGGTGGGCGGGCCTTGAGCTGGGAGAGGGCCAGCACCACGTTGGCGAGGCCCTGGGGGGAGAAGTCGCGCAGGCGGGGGAAGGTGCAGTGGAGGAACTCGTCCAGCCAGGCCTTGTCCGGCGAGCATTGCGCCTGCGATCGCCAGGGTGGAGGCAGGGCAGCATGGTGCAAGGACGTCGCAGGTTTGGTTGTGACAGTGTGGCAGAGCTAAGGAGGCATGAAACATGGTGTCTTGTGCACCTGCCATGACACACAACTGGACACACCGCTCTCTGCCCGACGCTCACCTGCGCCAGCGCCCAAATCATCATGGAGAGCTCCTGCGGCTTGAACGACGACAGCCGCCTGTCGGTCGCCGCAAAGAACTCGAGCATGAGCCCCTGCGTGGGGCTGGCGCCCAGCCGCTGCAGCGCCCACACCGTCAGCGCAATGTCCTGCGGCGCAAACGCCGCGCCGAGCTGCTGCACGCGCCGCTGCAGCGCCGCCAGGTAGCTGCCTGGCAGCTGGCACCCCAGCCGCGCCAGCGCCTGCACCAGCACGCTGAGGTCGTGCGGGTTGAAGGCGCCGAGCTTGCTGTACGTCGCTGTCACGTACTTGACCACCAGCTGCATCGGCAGCCGCGGCTGCGCCTGGTCGTGGCCGTGCCCTGCCGCCGCCGCCGCCGCCGCCCTCCCGCGCGCCTTGCCACCTGCTTTTTGCGCGGCGCTGCTGGTGGACGAGGCGGTGGAGGCGTCGGAGGTGTTGGAGGAGGAGGAGGGGTGGGCGAGCTGAGCCAGCGCCAGCCCAATGTTGGCCAGGTGCGAGGGCGCCAGGTCAAACACGCAGCTGTGCAGGTGCGAGAGCAGCGCCTGCATGAGCGTCGGCTGCACGCGCACGCCCATGCGCGCCAGCGCGCACGTGAGCGTGGCAAAGTCCATGTTGTTGAGCTGGGAGACGCGGCTGGTGAGCGTGCGAGGCGCGTTGAGGGCCTCCACCACCTGCTGGGGTAGCTTTGACCTCGACACTGACCAGGCCAGTGTGCCCTCACCCGGCGCACTGCTGCCCACGTCCTCCGCCCCTGGCGCCACTGCCGCCGCTGTGCCCTGTTGCTGCGCTGCAGTTGCGGCGGCGCCGTAGGGTGCTGGCGGTTCCTGTTGCTGCTGCTGCAGGATGTTTGAGATGGACCACAGCGTGATGGCCAGGGAGTGGGGGCAGAAGCGGGCCAGGCCGGTGGCGGTGCTGCGCTGCCGCTGTTGCTGCTGGCGGGGACCTGCTGCTGTGTGTGGCGACGGCGGCTCCCGGTGCACGCTCTCGCCGCCGGCGCTGCCCTGGGCTGATAGAGCCATAGATGATGACGGTACTGATGACAATGCTGCTGACGCTGAGGAGGTGGTGGCGGAGGTGTCGGCGCTGCTGCCTGCGGGCTCGCTGCTGCTGGTGGGCGAGCTGCCGAGCGGGTTGGGCAGCCCCAGCATGGCCCGGTAAAAGGCCTCCATCCACGCACTGCCCGGGTCCAGCCCCATGTACACCACCGAGTAGACCATCATGCTGAGGGCTTGCGGCGGGCTGTTGGGCTGCAGCAGCCGCCTGGCCGCCCCCAGGAACTCGGCCTGCCTGGGTGCCGCCAGGCGGTACTTGAGCTTTGCCAGCGCCCACATGACCATGGCCAGGTCCTGGGCGCCAAACAGGTGCAGCTTGGCGGCGCAGCACACGACGAAGCGGGCCATCCACCTGGCCGGCGGCTGCACCACCCCGCTGCGCACCAGCGCCCACACCACGTTGGAGAGCCCCTGGCACGTGAGGTCGCCCAGGTGCGGCTCCACCAGCGCCGCCAGCTCGGCGAGCAGCTCCCGGTCGCGCACGTCCAGCGCGCCCAGCGCGTGCATGACGCTGGCAAAGGCACGCGGGTGCAGCTGCGCCTTGCACGCGCGGAGCTCGGTGATCAAGAGAGGCACCAGCTGGGCGCCCACCAGGCGCGCGTCCGAGGGCCGCAGGCCGCCAGGCTGGCGGAAGAGCCGCGCCGTGCGGTTGAGCGCCGCCGAGAGGTGGATGGGGTTGAGCTTGCCGCCCTGGTGCGCCTGAACGATGGCCAGCAGCTCGCTGCACGTGGCGCAACCCGTGATGGCCAGGGTGAGCTTGCTCTGGTCCGAGTAGGTGGGTGGCCGCCAGATGTCGCGCAGGTCGTAGCCGTCGCTGGCGGACGGTGCCGGTGAGGAGGAGGAGGCGCGGCGGCTGCTGCGGCGCCCTCTCCCGCCCCGCTCGCCAGTGCTGCTGTTGGGGGCGTGTTGATGGTGGTGCCCTGCCGTTCCTTCCTGCTGTGCGGGGCCATCAGAGGCGTCCTGTCCCTGGTGCTGTAGCAGCTGTTCCTGGTCCACCAGGTCCTGCACTGCGTCCAGGTGCTTGGCGAGCTGCGACGGCAGGGCTAGGTGCGGCGGCGGCGGCTCCAGCACGGCGTGGGGCTGGGTGCTGGTGTGGTGAGGCTGCTGCGGCGGGTCCAGCACGATCGTGTGCACGGGCGGTGTCGGCCGCGGCGCCTGGAGCAACCGCACCGCGTGCTTTGGGGGCGGCGGCGGCGGCGGCGGCGGCAGGCGGCTCCCTCCCTGCTCACTGCCTCCCCCCTGCTGAGAGGGCTGCGGCTGCCATCCCACGCCGGGCAGCAGAGCCGGTGCCACGGCCCCTGCAGCTGCCTGCGCAGCCGAGTGTGTGCACTGCACACGCTTGACGCGCCTGGTGCGAGGTGTCCCCGGCGGCCCCTGGGCTCTACCATCGACTCGACGTGCACGAGCACAGTATGCTGCTGCAGCACCTCGCGCACGCACCTGCAATGCGGGTGGCGCCTGAGCGCGCCGGCGCCGCACGACTGCTGCCCGCGAGCAGCTCACCGCAGCGAGGCCAGCAGCCTCAGGCTCCGTGCAGCTGCACGCGCGCAGACCATCGCCAGGACCACGTACCGCACGCGTGAGCGCGTGCACTGTGAGCTCCCCCCCCATCGCCGTCGGGGTGAAACACGATAAGGACCCAGCACGGCGTGCAGCGCCCGCGCTGTAGTGGCAAGCACACTCACCGGCACTGCTGCTGCTGCGCCCACGCGTTGCGCAGCATCGCTCACGGCCGTGCCCGTGGCCCCAGTCGACTCGGAGGCGCGCACGATGGCTGCTCACGGGCTGCACGCGTGTGCCACTATGGCGAACAGCTGCTGGTACGCCACTATGCACGCTGCGGTGCTCGTGTGAGCCGGTGCTCTGCTGCTGCGCGCCTCTCGTGCAGTGCTGGCACGAGCCGAACCCCTCACAGCTTGCCAGCTGGTGCACGTCTGGCTAGTAGCAGAGACCAAGCACACGCACTGCCGAGGGTCGTGCGAAGCTAGTTGTTCTATGAACGCATGGCTATACCCCGGCTATACCGCATTCCTCATCTGGCAACCCAAGAGCAGCAGGGCAAGCACTGCCTCATCAAGTGCTACGGCACGGGGCACCATCATGAGCCGGCGTGCGGCCTGGTGTTGCCTCATCAAGCGCCACGCCACATTGGCACGCCATCTCATGCCACTGTTGCCTCACCAGGCACTCGGGCGCGCTACGGCAGCATGAGGCCTCCCGTGCACAGGCCCATGGCGAGCGCCGCCTCCTCCTCCGCCTGCTCCTTGGTCTTGGTCAGCAGCGCGCGCAGCTTCCGCTCAATGTCCAGCTGCACGCAGGCGGGCAGAGCAATGGGTGGAGAGCTCTGGACCTGTCCCCATCATCTGGCTGGCTCCATTATCCATGCTCACATGCCCAAGTCGACGCAGCGTGCCTCTTCCACTTCTGCTGCGGTGTGTGTGTGCGCTTGCAAACGGGGCGGCCCAGCCGCAGCCGCCGCCCTTGGCCCGCTTGTGTGTGTCGAGCTTAACATCTGGCGCGGCGATCTCTCGCAAGCAGATGACCATAGATAATCATCATCACGCACAGATCCCTGGGCTACCCCCAGCTCCCCTGCCGCCCCCGTGGCCTTGGGGTCGCCGGGGAGAGGCTTCCGTGTGTTGGTTCGTTGGTGCCTTGGCGGCTGCATGCTCTTACCTAATTGCTGCTGATTCCTGCTGCCAGGGGTCGTGGCCGTCCCTCGCGCCGCCCCGTCTGCAAGCCACACACGCACCTCTTCCTTGAGGACCGTGAGCGTCTGCTCCTTTTCGAGCAGCTCCTTCTCCTTCTCCAGGAGGATGAGCTCCTTCTCGGCCAGCTCCGCGCGGATCTGCATGCGGGCAGGTGCGCAGTGGTGATCGGTGAGGATGGAAGGACGCCACGGGCATTGCATCGCGAAAGGACGCCGCAGACGTGCGCATACGCACCTCCTCCAGCTCGCGGATGCGCCCCTTGTTGCGCCGGCGCAGCTTGCGCTTCTCCTCCTCCTCAGACAGCAGCTTCTTGGCTGACTCGTCGCTCAAGGTGAAGTTGTTGTCCAGGGTGGCGGGCACAGGTGTGGGTGCTGGTGCGGGTGCGGGTGCAGGTGCTGCCGGTGCTGCTGCCGGCGGAGCTGCAGGGGCAGGGGCCTGTGCTGTGCCTGTGCCTGTGGCCGCCGGGGGTGCTGCGGAAGGTTGAGGAGCGGGTGAGGGCGCCGCTGGCTCGGGCGGCGGCGGCGGCGGTGGGCTTGGCTGCGATGGAGCTGCAGATGGTTGCTGCTCGTCTGCAGCTGATGCCTGAAGGCCAGACGCCCATGCGGACAGCAGCAGAGCCACTGCGCGCAAGGAGCCAGGCGCACACTGCGGCGTTAGGAATTGCACACGCGCTCGCTCACGCCCGATCGCGCACAGCGGCACACGCACCTGCGCCGAGCGCGCTCCTGCGAGAGACGCCTGCTGGTCGCGCCGCCTTCATCGCGTCCTCCTCGCTGCCTGCTTGCGGACCCCGCAAGGCACGACGACACACCCCAGCATGCTGCCTTGGCACCTGCTGCGATGGGCCTGACTGGTGCCTAACAGGCCCTGCAGAAGAGCTGCAGCTGGCCGTGCACTGGCGCTGCAGCTGGGCAGGCTGGGGGCGCCTTGAGCGCGCGCTGCGGCTGCCTCGGTCTCTGGCTCGTGCAGCTGAGGAGCTGGTGATCTGCTGGCCGCTGCCTCTGAGCTGCATTTGTGCCTTTCAACCTGTGAGCTACGTGCGTCGCTGCTCGCGATTCCTGGTCGTCGGCCCTGGTCGAGGTGCACGTGCACAAGCTGTTGCAGTCGCAGGGATCGGTGGAAAGTCCAAAAAGCCATCAGTCCGGCCACATGTGAAAGCCACGCGCGCTGCCCCACCGTTGGAAAGTACAAAACCGGCGCTCACATCCTGCGCCGTTGACGAATCGATACATGTGCATCACGCCCCGGGCGCCGCCACCAGTGCCTCCATGTGCCTGCCGCGAGGGGCCACGGGGTCAAGTGTACAAAAACGCCGCCGCTATCAGGCGCTAGACGCCGGGCCGGAGACCTGGTGGTCAGCCTCCGTCATGTGAAGCAGCACCAGCCGCCCTGCAGCAGGGGTTGACACCAAGGAGGTGCACCGGCTGCAATGAGTGCGCAGCACGGTCGGCTCAGCGAGGCGCCGCACATGCCCTTCCGCCCCCAAGGTAGACCATACTCATGGCCACGCGCTCACCAAGGGAGGAGGCGCTCTGGTACTTGCTCTGCTCGCTGTGCTCGCGGAAGCCGCACCGCGTGTACAGCCGATAAGCCACCTGCACACAGGCGCCACAACGGGGCGCCACTACCAGTTGTGGTCGTCATAGTGGACGCTGCAATTGCGCCGCGGCGCTTGCATCGCCCTGCCCCAGATCTGTAGCGGCACCCACACGCCTTCCCCACACACACAGGCCTTGGGGCCGGCCGGAAGCCT
>QAXK01000249.1:0-29642 GCA_004335735.1 Chlorella sp. KRBP
CAGGGACGAGGAACAAGCTGCACTACAACACCAAGCAGCGATAGCCCATTCACTCACACACATCATACGCATTACAGGCACGCTCAGCGCCACCAGGCACACTAATTGAGTCGGGCAACAATCGCTCCTCACAGCATAAAGTCATCAGTCCAGATAGAAGGCAGCAATGGATGGCCGGATAGCAGATTCGCCATGGTGCAGCCGTGAGGGGCCCCGTCGCGCCCGAACACAGATGTCAACGACGCGCTCTCACTCTCATACTCCCTCTCATACTCACGCATTCCCTTTTAAGGGTTGACGTCGCTTGCTTGGAAAGCCCAGAAAGCAGTGGTGAATACACTCGTGCAGCCCCAGCCAGAGCGACACACACGGCACGCAGACGCACACTCAGACCTGCTGCTGGCAATGCACCGATGCATACGACGCGTGGCTGCATCATGCCAGGGCCATGCACTTTTGGAGGCAGAGACGCTGCGCCTGGCAGGTCCACACCTCCCGCATGTGCTCCTACACATACACGCAACCATTCGCAGTCGCAAGGCCGCAAGACTGTAAACAGAATGACACTCGCACCTACGCCAATCAGTCAGCACACCCTGCCCATGCAGAATCCCGGTTGCGGGCACTTGAACGCGCGCAATTGCTGTGGCAACTGGGACCGCACCAGAGGACGCAAAATCGTGCACCCCCGTCGCGCGGCCACACCAGCACCGCCGGCGCCAGAACCACCCTCGCGCTAAAAAAGCAAAAAAAAGTTGTGAATGCTGTGTGTTTGTTCATCCGACCACCACCTCCCTCCTTCTAAACAGGCAACCCTCGACCGCAACAACGACGACATTTGGCATTTGGGCAGGTGCTAGCTAGCAAGGGTGTGTGTGGCCCATGGTGGCCACAGCTACTGCCATAGAGCATCACATCACAAGTGGCCCTTTGGCTGCTGGTGCTGCTGCTCCCCAGACGGCAACACGTCCCCCCCCGCCGCTCCCTGCCCCGCCCCGCCGCTCCCCCCTTGCGTCGGCAGGCCCCCCGCTAGCGACCCCCCCGCACCCCCCGCACCAGGCCGCACCAGGTTGGAAAAGTCCTGTGCTGCCTGCGGTGGCGCCGCCGCCACCCGACTCCCTGCCCCTGACGCCCCCGCCCCGCTGCCACCGTCTCTCCCCGCAGCACCTGCTGCTGCTGCTGCTGCTGACGACGACGCTGGTGCAGACGGTACTGAGAAGGAGCCAGAGGCGGAGGCGGTGGCATACGTGAAAGACGTTGTTCCTTGGTCGTCTTCGGAGGACGCGTCGTCAGACGAGGTCTCTGGCGGCGGCGGCAGCCCGGCGAGCAGCTCCTTTGCCCGCTTGACCTCGACCTCCCAGTCGATGCCGTGGTTGACCGCCATCCACTGGAGGCCCGACTGCAGGGCCGAGGCCGTGGCAAAGCCCGCCCACAGCGCCGGCACGTTGCCGCCCTGCGCACAGACGTGGCGCACACAGGTGACGAGGAACCAGTTGCAATAATCGCTGCGCCATCGCACCAGTCAGACGGAGCGATGCCATACTTGTTCGCCTGGGAGGCGCGTGTTGCGGTGTGGAGACCCTCAGCCCGTTCCTTCCGTGCCCTCCCTACCACCACCACCGCCCCACCACCACCATCACCACACGTCACCAAACCCACCTGCACGATGGCCAGGTAGTAGGCCAGTGGCACACCAATGCCCCACCACCCCACCACGTTGAGCCCCGCTGTCCACCACTGCCGCCCAGCCCCTCGGAGCACGGCGCCAAGCACGGCGTTCGCGCCGTCGGCGATGAAGCAGCAAGCCAGCACAGGCATCACCTGCAGCACGTTTACGCACGCACGCACACACACGCGTCAGCACACGCAACACTCGCGTGCTCTGGTGGTGGTGATGATGATGATGATGATGATGATGATAATGATGATGGCACACTCCGTGCTCCCACCTCTTGACACTGCCCGTACCGCGCCCGCACCGTTGTGGCAAAGACTTGGTGGCCGTGCTGGCATCACATCATGTAGTGCATGAGGTCTTAGGGCTTGCAGCCCGAGGAACCCTAAGAGGACGCACCTCGAGTGCCAGCTGCACCACCGCTGGCTGGTTGGTCATGAGCCCGATGAGCGGCTCCCGGAAGGTGTAGGCGGCGCTGCCGATGAGCGTCTGGGAGCCCAGCACGCACAGCACCGCCGTCTGCGCCGTCAGCTTGGCGCCCGCCGCGTCGCCACGGCCCAGCTGCAAACCCATCCAACAAGCGCATCAAGGCAGCAAGCCGGACCGAGGAGTAAGCAACTGATTTTCGTTGGCAGCACATGGGTGGATCGTAGCGCACACTTCACCTGCACCATCGCCACGGCACAATGCTTGCGCCAAGCAACCCACGCCCCGCCTATGCTCAAATCACCTTGTTGGCCACGCGTGTGCTGGTGGCGCTGCCGATGGACGCCGCCGCCAGCCAGACCAGCGTGGAGAACTGCAGCGCCAGGCCCGTGACGCCCACCGCCACGTCCGCATTGTCCAGCATGCCTGCAGGCGCCCAGCATGCACCCCACACACGCTCTGTGTTACTGACAGGGCTCCGCCACATCCGCATTGTCTAGCATGCCTGCAGGCGCCCAGCATGCACCCCACACACGCTCTGGGTTACTGACAGGGCACCGCGTAAGGCTAACATGACCTCCCTGTGTCAATCACCACCAGGCCCCGCCACAGCTGTGCTCCACTGTCAACCACCCCTATCGCCTCTGCGTTCCGGTATCTAAACCGTCTGCTTCAACGGGGTGTGTTCCCCGGCCACCATTCGGCTCGGCATGTCCTGTGGTGGTCTCGACTGTGCAAGCAGTCTCTCTCTCCCTAGCAGCGCTGTGGGGCTGGCCCACCGGTGCCATCCCACCTCTCTCTGAAGGCGTCGAGCGCCAGTCAGTGATATCTGATAGCACCTGATACATGTAGGAAGATGACCTGATACATGTAGGAAGATCACCTGATAGAAAAGTGAGCACCTCTGTGGCCCAGCCCTCCATGCACACCACCTCTTGAAGGCGTCGACCGCCAGTCAGCGCACCTGACAGGAAGATGAGCACCTCTGTGGCCCAGCCCTCCATGCAGTAGCTCAAGACGGCGGGCACCGCCAGCGCCACGTACGGCCCCCAGTTGGACAGCGCGTTGAACGACGGGCGCAGCGGCACCCAGCCCTCGGGCTGCTGGCGCGGCAGCTGGCTCAACTCGCGGTACGCCAGGTAACTGAGGCCCAGCGCCGTCGTGCACGCCTGCACCGAGAGAGCAAACACATAGCCGTGCGTGCATAGCAACGCTCAGAACGAGCTTCCAGTCATCTTTTCCCTATTGCAGGGCAAGTAAGATGTCCTGTGCCCAGGCTGTTGCCTTGAGTCCACCAGTCTCGTCGCAGCGCGGAGAGGTGCGCCTGTGAACTTGGCGCCGCGGCCCCCCCCCGCGTGCCTGACGCACCTGCACCGCCACGTAGGCGTACGCCGCGCCCACCAGCCCCAGGTCCTGCTGCACCACAAAGTGGTGCGCGAAAAAGGGCGTGAGCGCCGTGGTGCACGCCGTGATGATGAGGCTGGGCTTGACCACGCGCTGGCTCAACAGGTACTTGTCCACGCACTCGTGCACGGCGTACAGGTACAGCGCGGGCAGCGTCAGCTGAAGGTACCTGCGGGGGACACGGCAGGAGCGTCGAGCAGGTTGGGTCAGGTGAGGGCAATGTGCACGCGTGTGGGAGGAAGAGCGCACTCCCGTTGCTAGGTCGATCAGCTCCTGCTTTTCACTCTCAGTGGCAGGAAGCCTCTCAGGGCCCAACTGCTCGTTCTACCGACCGCCTTGTGCCGCCCTTGTGCCTCCCTCCCTCCCTCCCTCCCTCCCTCCCTCCCTCCTCTCTCCCCTCCCTCGCCCGCGCCGCCTCCCCCCAACCAATCGCTCACCTCGCCGCGCCGTGCGCAATGGCCTCCGTCTGCCCCAGGTGCACCAGGATCCACTCAGCGTTCATCCAGGCCAGCGAGATGGGGACGCACGTGAGCGCCACAATGGCCAGCGCGCGCTGCAGCGTCGCCTGAAGCGCCGGGTAGTTGTTGGCGCCAAACGCCTGACCGCAGAACGTCTCGGACGCTGACGCCACGCCATTGATGATCTGCGCGTGTGCGTGCGTACGCACGTGTCGTGTGTGCAGCAGCCCATGGTGTGTGCGTGCACGTGCCGCCGCTGCAAGCTCGGCGGTCACCTGCACGACCAACCTCCTGCTGAAGAACCCCTGGAAAAGGTGGCTGCTGTGTGTGGCACCAGTGCTGGCAGGCTGAACCAGGACAGCTGCTCTTCTGGCGTATGAAGGCCACCAGGGTGACCTCATGGTGACCGTGGCGTGGCGCACCTGGTATCCTGTGGCCATGGAGAGCGAAGTAGCCAGCACCATGGACGAGAGCAGCACGGGGTCCGACAGGTGGCCCACGAACGACGTGTTGATGAGGTGGCTGCTGCTGCTGATCATATACTGCAGGAGGAGCGGCAGGGCGATCTTCCCGAGCCGGTACGTCTCGACCCACGACTCCTTCTGCTGGCTGTGGGACGTCTTGCTCGCCTTGGCGCCCATGGCGGCGGCGCCCTTGCTTGCTGCTGCTGCCGCCGCTGCTGCTGCTGCCTGGAGGATGCTGGCTGGGGAGGTGCCGCTGTTTCGTGCGGCGCCGGTGGTGGCGGCGTATGGCTCCTGCTCCTGCTCGTCACGGTCGTCACCTGACATGGACGCTGAGGCCAGGCTCTGGCACGTGAGCTTCTCCATGTGCAGGTTCTCCTCGCTGCGGCTCCGCCCAGTGCTGCTCCTGGTCGTGGCGCCCGGGGTGACTTTTCCCGCCGGCTGCGCCTTCCTCCGCTCCAGCACAGCGACGTCCTTGGAGGACGAAAGACACCGGCACGCAGGCCGACGCTGCAGCAGGAGCAGCTGCGCCATGGGTCTACCTGTGGCCGCCACCACCTCGCCAGCGGCAGCGGGCAGCGCCGCACGCCTGCCGCTCGCGAGCAGCATGGCGAGAAGCTTCACAGTTGTCGCGTGCTGCTGCTGCTCCCTGTTGCTGCTCCTTGCTGCTTGACGTCCTCTCTTTGTGGGGGGCGCGCTGCGCTGCCACAGCAAGAAGCTCTGCAGCTTGCACGAGCAGTGCGATAGTAGTCCGGGTAGTGCTGTGTCCGAATGTGTTCGCAGGAGGGACCACGAGCAGAGCGCGAAGTGCCACGAAAAAGTCCTACCTCACCCCGAGCAGGACCTCAAAGCCACCTTGTGTCTTGAGCAGGGCGCGCTTGGAGGCCACGTAGTCACTGACGTGGGGCCCGTAGACCTGCAGCGGGCACCAGGAGTGGGCAGGCGTGACGTGGCGACCCGCGGGCGTACGAACCTGGCTGGCGACAGACGCGACGGCCACGCGCACGCACCTCGTCCATCCAGGGCTGCAGGTAGTCCATGCCCGTCACCACGCCCCGGCACGTTGCGGCGCCGCAGCTGCACTTGAACTCCGCCGTGTTGTGCACGCTATAAGTCGCATAGTCCACCACCACCTGCGCAGCGGGCGGCGCGACGGGAGCTTGCCATCACGGTGCCCGCCACTTGCTCAACCACTGCCTGCGCCAGTGTGCACACCACCCACCTGCTCTCCCTTGCTGATGGGCCTGCGCGCCACCAGGTTGAGCCCCTCCAGCCACGTGTTGGGGTCGCAGCTGTGGTTGAGGGGCAGGTAGTCTTCCGGGTCGTCGCTCCACGTCACCCACACCTGGAGCATCACACAAGGTGAGGAGCCATGATCAGCACAAGGAGGAGGAGCCGAGTACTGGACTCAGTGACGTGCCCCAACGAGCATCGCACCAACGAGCATCACACCGCACAGCCCAGGCCGCACCTCGTCTGTGAGCGGGTAGGCGTACTGCTTGAACCACTGCGCCTTGAGCCGCTGCACATGCGTGGCCGTCACCACCGTCCCGCCCAGCCCCTGCTGCGCCTGCTGACCTTGATGCTGTGGCTGCTGCCCGGCCGCCGCTTCCTCAGGCTGGCCTGCTTCCTGCTGGCTGCCCACACCTGCATGGCTGGCAGCTGCGGCGCCAGCAGTGCCGCCGTTTTCCTGGTGGGAAGTGCTGGCTGACGGTGCAGCCGTGCTGTGGCCGTTCTGGGCCGGCTGCGTGCTGCTCGGCGTCAGCGCTGCAGTGCCCTGCCCAGGCTGCTGCTGCTGTTGCCGCTGGTCGCGTTGCAGGCGCGTGAGGATGGGGCAGGGCCCAGGCACGGCGTCCGGCCCGAACGAGTGGTGCAGGTGCCGCTGCGTCACGATGGTGTGCATACGCTCCTGCACATGGCACGGAGTACACACACAAGGCGACAGCAGGGCATGATGTGACCTGCACAGCTGCTTGTCCCTGCGGCTAGGCTGCCAGTGGTGGCCCATGCTGGCTGCATCTTGCTGTCCCCTTGTGAAGAGCAGCTGTGGTGGTCACAGCGGCCGCACCTCGTAGGGGATGACCACCTCGCCCACGGCAACGTCCCGCGTGGCGTACATGCCGTACCCGCGCCCGTGGCGGTACTTGGGCTCTGCCACGCGCGCGCGGTGCTTGCGGGCATGCCGGGCCAGGCCGCACTCGATCACGTGGTCGATGAACTGGGCGTGGCGCATCTGTGAGCACGCATGGCAACGCACGTGGCCATGGTGGCATCGGTGGGTGTGACCTGGGTCACACAGTATGGCGCAATGTCCACTCTTGGCGCCGCCACAGCACCAGGGCAAGGCTGTGCCGTTTGTGCCAGCAGCGCTCGGGCTTCGCAGAGCGTGCTGCACCAGGTTGAGCAGGAGGAGGCACGCACGTGTGGGTCCAGGGTGAGGATAAAGTCGGCAGAGCCGTGCTCCTCCTTTGAGTAGAAGATGCCGCAGTTGGGGTTGATCTCCAGGAACACCACCTTGCCTGCATGTGCGTGAGGACCGCACGCAATGCATGATGTGTGCTGCGCTGCAGGGCACGTATCACCTTGCTTGCGTAGCATGACCCGCCAATCACGTCGCATGCTCGCCCATCCCAGCGTCAAGCATGAGGATCAATCAAGGCAGCAGAGCCGTGGACTGGCTTTCGCAGGTGCACACAACGCCTACCAGGATCCCAGCACTCCCACCTATTTGGCACATTCATAAACACCCCCTACATATACATATCTCACCTTGCTGGTCGACGCGGAAGTCGCAGCGCCCGTAGCTGCATCCCCTGAGCGCAACAAAGGCCAGCGCCGCCTGCTGCCTCAGCGCCAGGTCCAGCTCTGGCTCCTTGGCGGCGTCCAGGGGCACCCACGTCATGCTGTCGTAGTCGTGCCACTTGAGGTCAAAGTGCTTAAAGTCCTCGCCTGTGAAACACGAAAGCGGCCCACACACGAGCCAGTGGGCAGACCCACGTTGTGCTGTCGCATGCCCAGCAAATCCACAGACGTACGTTCAGCTGCAGAGTCATGCGTGCTGTGCCATGCAGCTGGTCCCTGCCAGGCCAGGCCCCTACCAAAAGCGTGTGCGCGTCCTCCCGCACCTGGCGCAAAGCGGCACTCTACCGGCACCAGCGTGTGCGGCGAGTAGGGGTCCTTGGCGTTCTCCAGCACCAGCACGGTGAACTCGCGCCCGGGGATGAACTCCTCCACCAGCGCGCCGCCAAACGCAGACACAAACTTGCGCACCTGCCACACCACCACACGTAACGCAAGCATCAGTCCATTGAATGAGGTGCAGGCAAAGCTAAAAAAGAGGCGCGCTATCGGGCAAGCGGGTGCCATGCTAGCCGCTCAGCCTGCCACTGTCGTGCACCGTGTTGAGCCACCCACGGAGCGCACCTGCTGCACCAGCTGCGTGACGTCGTGCACCTTGCAGTCCTTGCCCATGCCCACGCTGCTGTACCTGCAACAGCAGCTCACGTGAGGGACTGTTGAGGGACCACAACACGCCCTGCTTGCAGTTGCTGCAAGGGCCTCAAGCGCACAAGGGCGCACAAGGCTCACCCGTTGTAGTGCTTGACGATGAGCGGGTAGTTGAGAGCGCCCGCCACGTCCTGCACCTGCTGCACCGCAGCAGCGTCGTCCTGCGCACCACGAACACGCCCCAAGCAAAAGCAGCGTGCTGACCAGGCTACTCGCGCCATGGCTTGTTGCGTTGACGGGCAAGGATCACGGCTCTGTACTGCTGCCACCACCACCACCCTGCCAGGCCCCACACAGGCCCCAGCATCCAACAGCCACTCGCCTCCATGTCCACGTCAAAGACGAACGCCCAGGGCGAGGTGGCGATGCCGTAGTAATGCGCCATGCGCTTCATCAGCTCCTTGCTGGGCTCGTAAAAGACCTTGTCGGCGCCTGTGTAGGCGCACCCGTACCTGCACCCGGCCGCAAGTGCAGCAGCCCCGCAGCGTGCCTCCTTCCAGCCACGGCCAAGGCGCGTGCCGGCGGAGCTGCTGCCTGCCCACCCGTGCTGCAAGAGTGGCCTGGCTCACCTCTCAAGCGCCTCCACCACCTCCTGGCCAGCCCTGTCCTCGTCGTAGGCCCCGTCGCACAGGTTGAGGAACACGTCGAACTTTTTGGAGCGCGCCAGGTCCCGCACCTGGGGCCCAAGCACCACAGCACCACGCACGCCATCAGTGTGCAACCTGGCTGGCTGGAGGCTGCTCAATTGGCACTGGCGCTGTGCGGCGACGTCTCACGCCTCCCTGTGCGCCGCACCTGCTGCACCGCGGTGGCCTTCTTGATGTAGGCATGCTCCCATTGGTACTTTCCCTCTGCGGCAGCACGATCAGCACGCGCATAGCGTTGCGTGTGTGGGCCTCCTCCACCTTCCAAGGTGGTGCACAAGGTGATCGATCGAGCCTCGCCTTCGTCGTAGGCCTCGGGCACGCGATAAGGGTCGACGTCCTTGAGCACCGACTCGGAGCCATCGTAGCTACACTGCAGCACGCACACGCGCAGCTGCTTTGTGGCCGGAGGAGCTCCATCAACAGCTGCCACCATTCGTCCGCGCTCACACGCCACACCGTCAGCACACCGCTGCTCTGCACTGTCAGTATGTGTGGGAATGGTCTGGCCACGTCATGGCGTCAGGTGCATGTCATGCAACCGATTGCAGTACGCCACGATCCTCGAGCATCACGGCAGGCTCGTTCCACGTCTGCAGCCATCCAAACGCCCCCTCCAGCGGCGCCCCAATCAAGAGGTCGCTCTTGTACTGGTGCAGGTGCGGTTGGACGAGCCGCGAGAGGCAGGTTCGGAAGCCCGCCTCGTGCATGGCGCTGCTGCGGTCCAGCTCCACCAGCCTCTTGGCCTGTGTGGCCTGCCGCTCGTGGCTGTGGTCGGTGCTGTGGCTGATGTCGGCGCTCTGTGCCAGCAGCGCGAACGTTTCGTCCTGCGGCTCGGGCAGGTGAGACGCCAGCCACCTGCAGGAGCATGTGGCAGGGCAAGCAAACCTCGAGCATGAGCCTGAGGCTGTGACCACGGGACCTGGACGCAACTTGCCCAGCCCCAAGCTCCGCACCTGGAACGAGGGTGGCTCAGCAGGGCGGCGATGCTCTCCCTGGCTTCCCTCCCCACGCCCGTGCCCGCAGCATCCCGTGGTGCTGCACCCAGCAGGGCTGCTGCGCTGACAAGGCCAGCATCCCTGGCGCTGGCGCGGTTGGAGGTGCTGCCCCACACCACCTTGCCGATGCAGCACGGGCTGACGATGTAGGCTGCCCGCGCCCGCTCCGCCTGCAGCAGGGCGTAGTCCGTGGCGGCGCCGCAAGCGTGCAAGGCCAGCACCACGTGCATGGGGCCTGCGATGAGCACCAGGACAAGGCGCCGTCGTTGTCTCATTGCGTCCAGTGCTGGCACCTGCTTCTAGTAGACCCACAGAACTGCACAATCTAGCGCACCGGTGTACTCCTCAGCCAGGCCCACGCTGGCCGTGATATTCCCTAGCCCGCTCGCGTCGATGCGCTGCGCCAGCCGGGCGATGGACTCCGCACGGCAGTCCACGGCATGGAAGTGCGGGCGGGCAGGGTGGTGCCGGAAGTGCCAAGCCAGGGGCAGCAGCAGGTTGCCCGTCCCGCTGCCCATCTCCACCACGTGTGTTGTTTGCGTTGCCGTGCCGGACACGCCATGCTGCTGGGGCATGCTGCTGGAGCATACTGCTGCTGCAATGGCGGCAGGCGGGTGTTCTGACAGCAGCACGTGCAGGGCTGCGGCAAACGACTCGACTTGCGCCTGCTTGCGCAGCACGCGCAGCGGCACCCGCTGCCCTGTGGACTGCGTCCCAGGGCCGTCATCATCATCGGATGATGAAGGTGGGGCGGTGGTGACACCAGCGGCTAGCCTGCGGCCCTCGGCGTTGAGGGATCGCACCGCTACCCGGCACGCCTCCGGCATGGCGTCCCAGTCGATTGAGGTGGTGATGCAGGAGACCTGGTCTTGTGGTGCGTGCATAGACTCCCCCGCTGGCTGCTGATGCCCTGGGGGAGCAAGGTGCGCAGTCCAGGCGTCTGCTTGCGCTGTGGAGGAGGAGCCAGCACGTGCGTGCGGCTGTGCTGTGGGCGTATGCTGCTGCTGGCACCAGGGCGGTGGCGACACGGCCTGGAGGATGGCGTCCAAGGCCTCCACACGCCTGGCCAGCCGCCGCTCCCTGTGCGTGTGCCGTTCAGGGCGCAGGCCATCGGCGGCACGAAGCACTTGAAGTAGCGCTCACGGGAGAGTCGGGGAGGGCCTGAGAGGGCCACATCAACCTGGCAGCAAGCAGAAACCTCCACGTACCTTTGCCGCTTGAGCCGTGCCCGGTTGCTGCTCAGGCGCTGCTGCTCCTCCGCCCACTCGGCGGCCGTGTGGCGCGCTTGCTCGGGGAACGTGGCGGGCAGCAGTTTGGCCGGCGCTGGGGAGGCATGCAGCCGGCGTCCTGGAGGGGCTGCATGCAGCACCACAGTGCAACGCAAGGCACGACGTAGGGCTCCTCCCTCTCCAGACGTGCACACGCCTGCACGGCCCTCCACGCACCCAAATCAGCCTTCTCCAGGGCAGCGGCGCCAATGTCCGCTGCCTCCACGCTGACGAACGAACATAGCGCGTAGCCACGGTGACCGCCGGGCGCACGCGACGTGCTGGGCGCGGCAGGCACGTCCACGTGCTGAAGCGACCCAGGTGCCACGCAGCCGCTGATGGCCGCTGTAATGTGGTCCCGGGACAGGGACCAGGCTAGTCCACGAAGCCAGACGACGTGTGGCAGCAATTGTGCACTGTCTTGCTGCTGGGGCTCGGCGGCTCGAGCGAGCACGACGCGACAGCGCTGTGTCTGCGAGCGCCAGGAGGCGCAGCGGCGCGTATGGGCTGCTGGGCCGTGCAGCATCGCGAGGTTGCGGCCAGGATGGCGAGGCTGTTCGAGCCGAGAACGTCACTCTCACTCTTTGTGTCCATGGGGAGTGGGGCGGTAAGCGCCATAAGGGAGCCACAAGGGAGCCATGAGGGACCACAGCAGGGTCATTCGCAGCACCAGCGCATGCACACACCAACATCACCGAGCGTTCGTCCCGGACCGCACGAGCTGCACGGGCCCCATCACCGTGGGCAGCCCGCAGTGCAGCAGGTCCACCACATACGACGCCTGCTGGCTGGCCCGGTTGCGCCGCGCCCCTGCCGGGCGGGATACGGCGGGTTCGCCAGGGCGGCCACCACGGAGCGGCGACAGACGGCTCTGCCACCCGCTTCTGCTCCGCCCGGGAGACATGCCAGCACGGTTGCTGCTGGCGGCACGCTGTAGGCAGCATGTATGGCAAGCAGGGAGTCGGAATTCAGATGCTGGTGCTCACACGGCCTGCACGGCCTCCCGAGATTTGTTTAGCGAGCGGTGTGTACACACGTGCCCTCACCTGATTGCTGGCCGTGCCGTCCCGGTGGTAGCGCTGGCGCGGTGAGAGCGACAACGAGGCGCTGCGACCCTGAACACCCTGCAGCACGAGGAGGAGCACATGCACGCAGGCCACCACCAAGGTCACCCGGGCGCGCGTGGTCCTGGCTCTGCAGGTGGCAAGGCGGTGCCGCACCTGCCGCTGCTGCTGCATCCGGGTGGGGCTGTGCGCTGCAACGCTGCCGTAGAGGTGGTGGTGGCGCTGGAGCAGGTGGTGGTGGTGGCGGGCCGTGCTGCGTTGCCTTCCTCTCACGTGCGCCGAGGGGGGTGACATCACCTGTTGCTCGGCCCCTAACAGCTCGTCCTCCCAGCAGTCCGAGTAGTCCAGCTTGGCCCTGCAATGCAAGCCAAGGTGGGGCGGTTTCTCAATTGCAGGATGATCAATCGTGTGTGTGTGCTACTCTTGCTCGGGGCGGGCAAGCGTGACCTGTGTGTGCCCCGTCCTCAAGTGCGCCCCACTCGGGCACTATGGGCGTAGGCAAGGAGATGCACACAAGCAGGACACTACTCACTGCGCGCTGACGAGCTGGTGCTGCAGCAGGGTGATCTCGTCCTCGATGAAGGACAGGTCGGCGATGGTGAGCCCCTGCCTCTCCTCCTCCTGGCTGCTATGATTGTGTTGCTGCTGCTGCTGCTGGTGGCCGGGTAGCACAGTGTGGGTAGAGTGGTACTGCCGCTGCGGCTGCGCTGGCAAGGCGGCATGGACGTCACGTGCCCGGGGGCTGCGCCACGGCTCGGCAAGCAGCTCTTCATCGTCGCCGTGCAGTGGCTGCTGCTCGTTTTCCTGCTGGTGCTGCTGGTGCTGCTGGAGCTGAAGCTGCAGCCTGCAGGCGTGAGCACACACTCTTGGCACAAAGATGGACTCTAAGCACTTCGCAGCGCCAGGAGAGGGCTGGCGAGCGAGCCACGAGCTGCGCCTGATGCTGCGCGCACCTGATGATGTGCGCCCGCGCGGTCGTGAGCCTGGTCTCGCTCTCCTCGCGGCACGCGCGCAGCGCCAGCTGCAGCTTTTGCAGCTGCGAACTCAGGAACGGCACAACAGAGTCTGGATCGTCCATGGCAGGCTGATGAAGTGGCTGCTGGTGCTGCTTTTGCTCAGCCAGCTTCTGCTCTCTGCTCAGTGCGCGTGGGCGCCACCAATCAGCCTCCGCCGTCCACGCGGTGGTCACCGCAGAACAACCTCCTCGTTGCGCACTTGCATAGCCTTGGGCACAGGCTCCATTTACACCACAGTTTGCCTCCAAATTCGCAAGTTCATGAGTTCGGAGGTACAGCGCCGGCGCGTCATGCACGCTGCGCTCAAAGAATAACGTCCCACACAACTTCACAACAGGTCAGCAAGGTCTCCTCCTTCTCAAGGGTCCAGGTCCATCAGCCGGCCCGTGCTCTGCGCCCCGCTCGACCGCATCGCCTCGGAGCTGCCTCCCGACGTCCCCCCCGCCACGCCCTGCCCTTGCCCGTGCCCCTCCGCCCCACCAGCCGCCCCGCCAGCCGCCTCCCCACCAACGTGCGCGGCGAGCGGCCGCGCGGCAAAGTACTTGCGCGCCGCTTCCAGCTTGTCGTCCACCACGTTGAGCAGGGGGTCGGCACGCTTGAGCTGATTCTCCCGGGGGCCAAGCACCGAGTTGGACGCGTGCTGCGCCTGGGAGAGGCCCGAGAGGCAGTAGCAGGTGTGGTAGTAGTCGGGGGGCTTGCCTGGCTTGTCCTTGAGCCCGCCGCGAAGCTGCTGGCAGCACCTGCGAGCGCGCGTGTGGCCGCGTGTGTGGCCATGGCCACGCTTGGTGGCACTCGTGCTGACCCAACCAACATCCGCAAGTGGCACTGAGAGGAGCACCTAGTGCCGGCTGCTGCCACAAGCAACTTGGGGCTGAACGGACCGCTTTGTTGCCGCCCTCCCTCGAGTAAGAAGAAGTGGCGTGACTGACCTGAGCACCCATAGCTGCAGCGCCTTGAAGTTGAAGAGCGGCGGTCCTACGGGCACAGCCTTGCCCCCCGGCAGCACCAGCTGCGAGGGCAGGGGCGGGTCGCTGACGTCCGGCACGGGGAAGAGCATGCACGCGCTGCAGCCCGCGCTGCTCACGTTGAAGTGGGCAGTCTCGGCCGCCTGCGGTTAACATGACGCGCCGCACGTGCACGCGCGCAGTCGTCATCGTGATGAGTGCAGCACGCGCTTGCCTAATGCAGCACCCGACCCTCTACCCTGCCCACAGCGGCAGTGCAGTCCAAGCACCACACCTGGCTTTTCCCCTGTGCTCTACTGCTGCCTGTGTTGCTTGCCTATATGCTCGTCTGCTTGCCAGAGATAGTCGCGCCAGATGCAAAGCTCGAAACACACAGAGGTGAAGCTAGGGGTCGCCAACTCGGGGCGGCGTACTCCACGAGGCGCCAACCCATGCTGCATGCGAAGTGCGTTTGATATTGGTATCTGCTTGCCAGCCATGGCTGTAACAGATGTAAAAGCTCACCACACACACACACAGCAAGTCACGGCCAAGACAGCCACAACCCAACCCAACTCACCGCTTGCGCCACGCTGGCCTGGTCCAGCAGGCTCCTGGCCTCGGCCGCCAGGTTGGCAGTGCTACGCTCAGTGCCTGTTTGCAGCGATGCGTCGGCCCGGTCACCTGCCTGTGCACGTGTGTGGGGGGGCGGGGGCACGTTGTGCAGTATGCCCAATCGTTGCACGGCAATGTTCGCAGCGCACCCACTGCAAATATTTGTGCAAGCATGAACGTGCACACCAGCGCACAGAAGCACACGCGCCAGACATGGCTGTACCAGATGTGAAGCTCAACGCACCTGCAGCGCCAGTGAGATGACTTGCTGCGCCACCGCCTGCCTCTGCGCCAGCGCCGCCGCTGCCTGCTCCACTGGGTTCTTGGGCACCAGCAGCGGCAGGGGCGGGATGATCACCACGGGTAGCCCGGCGTCAGGCGGCTGGGTCCCTGCCGCTCTGGCCTCCGCTGCTGACGCCACAGCCTGCGTAGCGCACCACCACACCAACGAGCGTCATCTTAGCTGATCAAGCGCCCAGGCACACGCCGTGTGTGTGCGGCTCCAGAGCAGATGCGGGAGCGATCCTCCGCGATGCGCTTCGCTTGACTAGCAAAGCAGGCCCCGCCCACACCTGTTGTTGCTGCCGCTGCAACGTGGGCAGGTCCGGCTTGGGCGGGTGCAGCGTGCCCTGCGGCAGCCGCTGCATGATTGCAAACAGCGCGCCCTGCCAGAAGCTATAGCAGCCGTCCACCAGCTTGTTGGTGCGACCCATGAAGCCGCCCTCCATGCCACACTGCCGGTGCGCGGCCCAGTGCAGCAGCGCCGGCAGGTCAATGGCCTGCTGCTGGCCCAGCAGGCACAGCGTGGCAAGGCCGCAGTAGGTGTACCCGCCGTGGGCTTCGTTGAACGGCTCGCCGCCCAGCCCGCCCTCATGCGTCTGTGTTGCACACACACGGTGTTGGGTGTAGGGGCAGGCAAGAGTGTTGGGACAATGTAGCGCGCCAGCGGCCCTTGCAGGCCCTTGCATTGGTGCACAAACATCATAGGGGCACCGTGTGGGGCTGGCCACCTTGGCGTCGAGACCGATGGATCAGTGGGATCCCCTGTGAACCTCCTCACCTGGCAGCGCTTGATGTAGTCCACCACGCCTGACCGTGCCGCCAGGTCAGCCACGTCCAGGCTCAGCATGGTGGCGGTGGCAATGGCCAGGTAGCACGAGCGCAAGTCCGCCTCCCCTCCTGTGTTCGTGGTCAGGGGCAGGTGTGGGCACAAGGGCACAAGGTGGGCACTCCTGGCACAGCAGCAGCAGGAGCGCGCACACTGGCAACGTGAACGCACGGCAGCGCACCGTGGTGGATGCAGAAGCCGCCCCCACGCTCCGGCGGGATGATCAGGCTGCGTAGGAAGCCATCCATGGATTGCCGGTCCACTCCGCGCAGCGCCACCTCTCCCCCGAGCGAGAGCAGCGCTGCCACGGCCGCGTACGTGGGCGCCAGGTGCGGGAGCTGCATGGGCCCGCCGCCAAAGCCGCCCCCGGGCGCCTGGCACAGTCCCAGGAACTGCACCACCTGCGCTGCGGATGGCCCGTTGGCTGGCGTGTCCGCTCCCAGCAACGCCAAGCTGTGCGTGAGCCAGTAGACGATCCACGGGCGGCTAGCGTCTAGGGAAGCGAAGCCAGAGGGCAGCTTGCCGAGCCCAGAGTGCAGGTAGGACACGTGCACGGTGCGCAGCAGGCGCAGGCACTCGGTCACGTCCTCTGGCTCCATCGAGTCCAGCTCCTGCGCGATTCGCGATGTGCAAGGGTTGCGCTCGCGGAAGCGGCTCCCAGGCTGCACGATGGAGCACGCCACACTGATGCTGATGCAGCGCGCACCTGGTACAGCGCCAGCAGCTTCTTCTCCAGCGCCGTCTGCTGCTGCGACGTCTCCGTCGCCAAGTTGTCGTCCAACATCTTGGCTGATGCAGCTCGTCCTTCACTCTGCGCTCCTTCACTCTACTCTCTCTAAGCTCAGCTCCAGCATGTGTATATGTTGCACGCAGCGCACGGCACGGCACGCAGCAACCCTAGGGTCGCGCAGAACGAATCAGCTCGCCGCCGAGGACGCCGCAGCAGCCGCCTCCTTGCCAGCCCGCCGCTGGCTCAGCCCAGACACCGACACGTTGCCGCCGGCCACACCGTCCACACCCGGCCTCCCTCCGCCTCCCCCCGCCGCGCCCGTGCTCGCCCCCGCTGCACCACCGCCCTCGTCCTGCACGGCGTACCGCTGCGCCTTGGAGGGGCTATCCATGCCAGTGAGCTCCATCTCACGCATGAGCTGACGCACACGCTCCACCTGCAGGCGCGCCATGCCGCGCCGACAACACACACGCCACGCTTCAACACTTGCACCACTCGGTGCCACGCCCATGGCGACCACAGGCAAGCGAAGCACCTCTTGACACCTGCAGGAACCTCTTGACAACTGCGAGCTCCTCCCCACAGCACCTCACCCACCCTCACCTGCTCCTCCGGGTGCTGCACCATGTTGAGCGCGGCCCTCTGCGTGCGCTGCGCCACGCTGCGCACCGCCGGGCCTAGCTTTGCGGCCAGGGACAGCGCGCCGGGCAGGCTGCCCTGCGCCATCTCCGTCTCCACGTCGAGCTCCTGGTACACGCTGCGCCCAAAGAGGAAGAGCAGCGCGCCCAGGATCAGGTACACCTGCGTACACAGGGCAGTCAGCACACATCAGGTACACAGGACATTGAACAAGAGCAGGACATGGGGCGTGGGAGGAGGCATGGGAATGGGTGGCACACGGCGCAGGCTGGATGGATGAGGTGTGGTCTGGCAGACAGGGCCAACAATGCGCTGCCTTTCGCATCGGCGTGTGCTGCTGCCGTGTTTGCAAGGTGGTATCAGGTGTGGCACCTACAGGCAATGCTGTTGTGGTGATGACTCACCGGGTTCCAGAGCAGCGCCACAAACTCGTTCCAGCCCAGCACCAGGATGGCCAGCAGTGCCCACAACGGCGGCGCGCGGTTGCTGGCCAGGCGGTTGGCTTGCTGCGTCGCCTGGGCCTGCAGTGTGCGCAGCACACGAGGCGTACTTATAAGGAAAGGCTGTCGCTCCCCTCCTAGACAATGGCATGCTTCTCACTCGGCCGTGGACTGCGACGAGCTGACGGTGGGTTCCCTGCTGAGGCTTCCCTGCGGTGCTGAAGCTCATGAGAGAATCTCTCATGACTCATGATGGGAGTGATGGGATCTGATTGATCGGAACGGATGATTGGGATCTGATGGGAGCCAATCCGCACCACAAGTTGCGCACCTGCTGGATGATTGAGTTGCTGGATGTCATGAAGCTCTTCCACGTCGCGCGCGCCTCGTGTGGGGCCACCAGCACGTGCGCCTCGTCCACACCGGGCCAGGACGTCAGCTCCACCAGGTCAGCCACGCCATCAAACCCATCCACCTCTGCGTCGGCACCAGTTAGCACCACGGTCATCAGAGCCGTACAAAATCATGCCACGGTACCTCTTCCTCCTAACCTGTCCATGAGGAAAGATCAGCTAGATCAGCTAATGTTGGTTGCCCACGGCTAGACTCTGCGCCCCGCTCCACCTCGGCACAGCTCCTCACCTGCCTGCCCCGCCCCCGCCTCCTCCACGTCCCGCCGAGCCAGCTTCATCACGCCCTGCTCCACCGCATCGGGCCCCGCTGCTGCTGCCTGGCCTGGAGGGCGGATGACTGCCAGCTGCGCCAGCAGGAAGGCGGCCTCCAGGCGAGCCTGCTTGGCGAGGGCGGGGATGTTTTCGTGCGGGCGCCAGGTGCGGGGGGCCTTGTTGGCGTCAAGGGTGAAGGCCTCGCTAAACCTGCGCGCAGCAAGCGGATGCACACAGGTGCCCAGGTGCTCATTTGGCAAGCACCAAACTGCGTCAGGGCATGTGCGACCCGATGTGACGGTGCAACCCAGAGCCGTCAGGGCAGCAGCACAGCGCATGAAGAGCGAGCGCTGGAAGGAGGCGCATTGTACGACCCTCCCTCACCTGTCCTTCATGCACGACCCTCACTCATGCGCGTGAGTGCCTCACCCCTGGGTGTGCGATGCTGCTTGCTTGCGGCCCCAATCCATCACCCGTCTCTCCTGTTCCCTCCCTCACCTGTCCTTCATGCGGCTCATGCGCGTGAGTGCCGCCTCGCGCACGTGCGACTCGAGCCGCTGCCACGCCGCGTCCTTGAGCCTCTGCACCACCTGCTTGGACTCGGGGGCTGACAGCGTGTACCCACTCAGTGCCTGCAGGGACACAGCACGAGTGGCAGCGTGGGCAACGTGAACACCCCACCTAGCAGCAAAGAGCGACAGGGATGTGATGAACTCACATGTTGGTGTAGCATTGAAAGTATGCCACACTTCAAGCTAGCCGGGAGGATGTTGATGCTGTGAATGAGAGCAGGTGTCGACATACTAGCATGACTGCCCACGCCCGCCCACGCTACCTACCCGCACAACCTCACCTCCTGAGCACAGTTTATGCACGCCTGTGTCTCACGTCGTTCGCGGCGACCTGCCTGCTATGCCAAGCAGCCATGCCCGGCTGACGGCGCCATGCAACGATACGAAACGAAAACACCCTCACCTGCAGCAGCGCCTTTGCCCCCGCGTCGCTCGTCCCCGCCACCACCCCATGCAGCTTGGGCCACACCCCCGCCGGGCACTCGTCCAGCAGCGCCGCCACGGGCCCCGAGAGCGCAGCCTGCTGCCGCCTCAACGCCGCGCCAAGCGCCTCGTTGACCCTCTCCGCCCTCAAACCCAGTACAAGCGCATCTGCCGCCGTCTCGAACGCAGCGAGCGCCTCCTTGCCCTCCCAGCCCTTGCGGTCCAGGCGGAGGTGCTCGGTGAAGAGCTTTTTGAAGGTGGAGAGGGCAGAGGCACGGGCGGCGGCCGCGGCCGCGGTGAACTGGACGGGTGGGGAGATGGTGTTGGGAGCGGCGCCGTCGGCCTGTGGTGCGGTGGCAAGGAATGGCAGAGGTCTCTCTCAGAGGCGTTGGCAGTTGGCGTCAGCAGCGTCACGATGGCTTAAGCCCATGAGGAGAGGTACTGACTCACCCGCAAGGGTGGGTCAGGCTGTGATGTAGGGCTGTGTTGAGATTAGCACCGCACTCGCTCGCTCACCTGCACCTCACTGGAGGGCGGCACCAGCGCCACCACCAGGTCCCTTCGCAGCTCCTCCAGCTGCTTGGCGTGCAGCGCCTGCGTCTGCGCCTGCAGCGCCGGCGCCACCACCTCTGTGAGCTTGGCCTGGAGCTCCACGAGCTTCTCACCGCGGACGGCAGCGTCAAAGTACATTGCGTCCTCCTCGTACCTGCGCGGGAACGAGTGAACGAGTGTGTGAGAGTGAGGGAGTGAGGTTGGGGAGTGGCAGTGAGAGAGTGAGGTTGAGGTGGAGGTTATTGGGTTACAGCGGGAGAATGAGAGGACGATTGCGATAGGCTCGGGTGCACACGCCACTGAGCTCTCCATCCCACCACCCAGCACCCCGCACGCCCACCCACCCGCCACCCACCACCCGCAGACGCATGCACACGCACCCTTGCACGCAAGAGTCCAGGAGTGCGGCCAGGCGCGTGCTGAAGCCAGGCACCAGCTCCGGCCCCTTGCCCGCGGAGGAAGCGGAAGGCGACGTGGCCTCCTTCTCCAGGCCCTGCCACGCCTGGTCGTCCTGGAAGGCGGCCAGCTGGTCACGCGCGATCTCGGCGCAACGGATGTTGGCCACCATGATCTGCGGTACGATTAGTCAGCATGATGGCCACCATGTTCTGCGGCGCGGTTAGTCAGCACACACCCTGCCTGGCTGCTGTGCCAAGCAGCCATGCCCGCCTGACGGCAACGAGCAACGCAACGAAACGCAACGCAGCTTCCACAGGCCGTGGGGTGGAGCAGGCTGGCCGCTGGTGCTTGCTGACAGGAGGGCACAATGTGCGCATGTCTACCCTGGCTACCCTGTGGCCAGAGCGACTGTGAGCTTGCCGCACGCTCAGCTCCGCAACGGGAGCAGCTGCTGAGTAGAGGCGGGTGAGTCGGTCACCTTGTGCGCGGGGAGGTTGAGGTCCTTTTGCTGCTTGATGGTGTCCCAGATGCTGTGCGTGCTGAGCACAAAGGCGGCGCCGGGCAGGTGGTCGTTGGGGGTCACGAGCGTGTCGTCGCCTGCGACGCGCCACAGGCCAATCCACACATGCAAACGATGAAGAAGTGCCGACAAGTGCGAATCGCTCCTTTGCACTGTGGGCCATGCAGTGCCCTCATCGCCCTGCTCAGCACGGTGCCACAATGTGCGTCGTCGCTGGGGGACTTTCACAAGATGTGCCTGTGGCCAGCACCTCAGGCACCATGATGCAGGACAGTGTGGGAGTAGCGCAAAGGATTGCTTGACTCACTGTCTGGTGAGAAGCGCCTCCTGAGCACGTTGGCGTCCGCCAGGAAGTCGTCGTACTTCTCCTCAAAGTGCGACATGGTGGCGTACTCGACCTGTCACGATGGACACACGATGGGGGCGCGGCAGAAAGGTGAAGCGGGTTTCTCGTGTGTGCACGTATGTGCACACGCTTCAAGAGCAGGCAGCAGCGGACAGCAGGATCTGGCATGGCCCGAAAATCACTCCGATCACCACAGCACTACAATCAGCACACCTGGAAAAAGTCGCTCATCCTGGACTGCTCGTACTGCGCTGGCTTGGCCATCTCATCCCAGATGCGGTCCAGGTCCTTCTCAAGCACCTGTACAGGGCAAGGAGCGCACAGGACGTCATTGTAATTCTGCCGGCATCCTCCACACGACAGGCTCGTGCCCCTGTGAGTCCCCATCTCAAGCTGCAGAGCGCACCCGCCACATGGCGTGACAATGCAATGTGGCCCCACTGACCTCCACCAGCTTGCTGACGGGCGTCTTGGTCTTGTCCCTGATGACGAACAGCAGGATGGTGCGCTTGCGGTTGGGCTCGGGCGCAAACAGCTTCAGGTTCACCTGTGCACGCGCCACGGGAAAGCAGCAGCCAGGAGAATGGCCCAGCATGCTGTCACCACCATCGCTGCTGCTTGCAACCTCAAGCTGCCTGCCGTGCATCCCCATGGTCCTGCAGGGGCGAGGACAACGCCACGGAAGATGCGCACCTGGAAGATGGTCTTGAGCAGTGGCTTGCCCGAGGCCTGCTCCCTGCCAATGTCGTGGCACCAGATGTTGACCAGCAGCACGTCCGCCACCGCCAGCGCAAAGAGCGCGATCTGCCGCTCAAAGTTGGTGTCGTCCTCGCCCCGCTCCCTCCCGTCGTTCCCCTCAAGGTCCATCACCAGAGTGGTGTGGTCGGTGATCTTGGACGCCCTGGCCAGCCAGATGCCCTGCAGCATGGCATGGTGGCCAGCTTGCTTGACACGTTGTGGGTGTGCCGGACGATCTGCGCTGATGCGCCCTGCGGCGCGCCCTTGGCCAAAGCGCAAGCTGTCACGCTGCGCACCTTGGTGGTCTGGCTGCGGCCCGTCAGAGCGTCCATCATGACGAAGGAGGTGCCGAACTGCGGGCAAAGCGCCAGGTGGCATCTGCTTGGCGTGGTGCGCGCGCCCGACCAACCGCAGGTCACCGAGACCGCCAGCACCATCCCCAGACACAACGCACCACGTGGTTCAGCAGCGTGCTCTTGCCGCTGCTCTGCGGCCCCATGATGGCCACGACCTGGTAGTTGCCCTTGCTCTCGGGCAGGCGCGTCGCCTGCACGAACTGCTCCAGCTGCGGCTCGAGGAACTGGCCATCGCCGTCCACCACCTGGATTTTCGGGGTGGCCTCCGCCATCGCTGCTGCTCCTGCGTGCGCTGCTTTGGTGGTGGACCGCTTCGCAATTGCGATCTCAACGCTGCATCGAAGCCGTGCGCTGAGTTGGCTACAGGATGGCGATGGCCACGCTGATCGTAGCTGAAGGCGCTCTGGGCGACGGAAGTGCGCAGGATCGCCAGATTCTGAACATGAACAACGCAAGCCCCTCCCACCCGCAGGTGAGAGAAAGAGCAGCAGCCTACTAGACCTGCATGGCATGAGAGTATGACCATGTGAGCCAGTGTGCAGCCTGAGGAGCCACCTGCAGCCATGACCTCGCTGTCCCAGCAGCAGCTCTCGGTCCAGAGCTCCGGCTCTGGGCCACTGGGCACAGCGGCACTCGACGCGTACGCGTCAGCTCGCGGAGGCTCAGGGCGCTTCGGCAGCCTGGAGCTCGGCAAGACGTCGTTCTCGGGAGGGCGGGCAGGGAGTGCAGCTGTTGCCAGCAGCGCCATCCAGCCCAAGCACCAGGCGCTGTCGGACGCCTACCTGTCAGAGCTGCTCAGCTGCACCCTGGACCGGCTCAAAAAGGTGCTTCTTGCGACGCTGGGGAGGGACGCGCGCGTTGGCGGCGCGCGCAATCTGACAAGAGCAGGCAGCAGGCATGACAGTGCCAACAGTGCCTTTACAGGACCAGCAGGCAGGCCACACGTGGTCAACATGGCGGGATGGGCTGGGCGGGCGTGTGCGCTCGAACTCGCACCCGCTCCTCATCCGCGCCTCCACGCGTGCGCCCACGCACACATGCTCTCATCCCGCACAGGAGCCAGAGCTGCTTAAGGATGAGCACCAGCAGCTAGAGCGGGCGCTGCAGACCACGGCCGTGTCTCAGTACGGCGCCTTCATCGAGACGTCCTCGTGCCTCGAGACCATCAGCAGCGAGCTGTCTGCCGTCAGCGGACACCTGGACCTGCTGCTACAGGTGCGGTGCAAGATGCGGTGCGAGGTGCGGTGCGCTGCGCTTCGAGCCAGCCCCTGGGTACGCAGGTGCAGGGCTCTCTAGGTGGCACGGGCGCTCTGCTTGCACCCTATATACAGGCCTGTTGCCTGTTCCTGCTCGCACACCTCTTCACGTCTTGACCATCCACTCCGCAGGGCATCCCCCAGCTGGCCACGTCCTGTGAGGCGTTCGTGTCCAAGTCAGGCCAGGTGCTGGAGGCCTTTGCGCAGAACAAGCAGCTCGTCAGTGAGTGTGGGCGCAGGGCCCCCAGCGGCGGCAGCAGCAGGGTATTGCTCCGCCTGTGTGTGTAGCTTGCAAATGGGGCTGCAGGCCGCATCAACCAAGGCAGCACGGATCAGCAGCGAGGCAAGAGGGGCACCAGTCTGTGTAAACCTCCTCGGCAGCTGTGCACCCTTGGCTCCCTGCACAAGGTGCTTGCTCTCAGCCGTGCACATACGAGAGGTGCTGCTGGGTACAGTGCAGTGTGTCTGATGCCCCCCTCCTCTTGCTGGCCTCCCTGCAGGTCACCAGTCGTGCACAGTGTGTCTGGTGCCCCCCTCCTCTTGCTGGCCTCCCTGCAGGCCACCAGTCGTGCACAGTGTGTCTGGTGCCCCCCTCCTCTTGCTGGCCTCCCTGCAGGCCACCAGTCGGCACTGCTGGAGCTGCTAGAGGTGCCGCAGCTGATGGACACGTGCGTGCGCAACGGAGTGTACGACGAGGCCCTGGAGCTACAGGTGCGGGGAGGAGCGTGGTGGCGCTTTGCCAGGTGGGGGAGCTTTCTGGTGCTCTGCCCGCCACCTCCCGTCTTTCCTGCAACTGTGTGAAGCGTGACGAGCCTTGCTTCTCCCCTCCTGCCACAGCACCTCAACCACACCATCTCAACCAGCCGCAAGAGCCCCGCTAACGGTCGCTGTGCCGGCGTCTGTGCACCTGCCATGTGGCGCCACGCAGGCGTTTGTCTCGCGCATGGCGCTGCTGCATGCGCACCTGCCCCTGGTCAAGATGCTCACGGCCCAGGTGAGCAACTAAACGCTCCCATAGCCTTGCCTGACGGCTGTTCCCGCAGCACGTATAGCCCCCGCATGACAGCCTGCAACACGTGTAGCCCCCCCATGACACGACAAGGGAACGTCGGATGTCCCGCAACCCACTGACAGGCTCAGCAGCTGCCCCTGGTGCCTTGCACCAAAGCAACGGATGGTGTGTGACCCTAACGGTGCTGGCGGTAACGACCAATGCTGCTCCGGGGCACCCTGCAGGTTGCCGAGGTGAGCCAGTCCATGCTTCAGCAGCTGCTCTCGCGCCTCAAGACGGGTCTGCAGCTGCCCGAGTGCCTGCGGCTCATGGGGTACTTGCGCCGCATGGGGGCCTTCTCCGAGGCGGACCTGCGCCTGCACTTCCTGCAGGTGGGAGGGGAGGGGATGTGGGAGGGGAGGGGAGGGTGTTGCGCTGCCACCTGGCCCACCACCACCTCATCAACCCTAACCCTGGCCTGCAAGCCCTAACCTGCGTTGCATGCGTGCAGTGCCGTGACGAGTGGATCAGCGGGCTGGTGGAGGAGCTGGACGACGCCAGTGACCCGTACGAGTACCTGAAGCACCTCACCGACGTGCACCGCGTGCACCTCTTTGACGCCGTCATGCAGTACCGCGCCATCTTCTTTGACGCAGGCGCGGCCCCTCAGGGCGCAGGGGCGAGCGCCGGGGTGGGGGCGGGCGCGCTGGGGGGCGGCGGGGCGCTGCAGCAGGCCGCGCAGGTGCGGGGACGTGACGGGCGGATGGGCTGGGTTGCAGGAGGGTGAATTGCTGACCGAAGTGTTCTGCCGCTAGGGTGTGCTCTGTCAGGCTTTGCTGACGTCTGTTCGGCTACGTCCCGCAGCCAACAGGGAGTTGCAGCCTTCAGGTTGTGGCACCTACGCCGGATTAGCACACCATGCAGGTTAACCCTAACCCGTGCCCTTGCCCTTGTCCTTACAGGGCCCTGCGGCCCTTGCCGCGTCAGTGCGCGAGTCCTCCCTTCAGATTGTGGCACGTGCTGGTGCCCTTGCCCTTTCCTGCAGGACCCTGCGGCCCTTGCCGCCTCTGTGCGCGAGTCCTCTTTGCTCCAGAGCTGGGTGCAGCACCGCACCTCGCTCTACCTCAAGGCGCTCAACAGGCACCTGCCAGCCATCACGCAGGGCGCCAACCTGGCCTCACTGCTGGAGCACTGCACCGTGAGAAGTGGTGGGGCCAGGGCACTGTGAGCGGTGGAGCAAGGCACAGCAGCGCATAGCAGTTAATGCGGCTTGCAGCCCCATTAGCAAGCTACACACAGCACGTCATTTGCCAGCATCAATGCACTCCAAGGCTGTCGTGACAGGTGCTGCAGCCGCCCCGGAAGGATCAACTCTGTTCAATCGCGTGATTGTGGTGCCCTGCCCGTGTGCGTACCATGTGCAGTACTGCGGTTCGTCCCTGGCGCGCGTGGGCCTGGACTTTCAGGGCCTGCTGCTGCCGCTCTTTGAGAGCTGCGCGCTCAACCTGCTGGCGCAGCACCTGGCACAGGCCGTGGACAACTTCAGCAGCAGGTGGGCGCTGCTGCTGTTTGTCACACTGCCCGATGCTCTCGTGGCACCACGCCATTCACGACGGGTGGGCAGGGACTGTTGTTCACTGGGCCTGGCGCACAGGCGGTCAGGTCGATGCGCACTGTGAGTCATCAAGGGACACTGGTAGCATATGTGTGCCTCACCGCCTGCCTCACCGCCTGCGCCACCACCACCGCCTGCCTCACCGCCTGCGCCACCGCCACCGCCTGCCTCACCGCCTGCGCCACCACCACCGCCTGCCTCACCGCCTGCGCCACCACCACCGCCTGCCTCACCGCCTGCGCCATCCTCACCCCACCATCCCGCGCCGCACCCCGCAGGCTTGAGACGCACAAGTGGGTGGCGGTGCACAGCAGCCTGCTGCACAAGACCCGCCCCGGCGGCCACGGCGCCAGCACCAGCGACGACGGCGGTGCCGCCCGCGACCCTTCCACATCCGGCGCGGGCGGGGACGCGTCCCAGACGGCGCAGGGAGGTACAGGTGCAGGCGAGGACAAGGCGGGTGCGGATGCCAAGGACGTGTCGGCGCCTCCGTACGCGCTGATGGAGCACCTCCCGCTGGCGGTGTTTGCCAACGGGGTGCTCGGCGCGCTGAACGAGGTCAGGCAGTGCGCGCTGCAGAGCTGCGCCCGGCCTGCTGCTGGGTGAGCGTTGCAGGCTGTGGGCGGCGCGGGGGAGCGGCACGCGTGTTGAGTGCACGTCTTGTAGGTGCCCTCAGCAACAGGTTTGTGCCCAGGTGGTTGTGTCTGTGGGCCATGCCGGGTGGTCCCGCAGCTCACGCCAAGTTGCGCCTTCACAGGTGCATGACGGGTCGCGTGCCACGCCGTTCCCTTGTGTGCAGGTTGATCCAGCAGGCGCTGGAGCAGGCGGCCGCCAGCCTGATGCACTTCCGCGCCACGCACGCGCTGTCTGACTCTGAGGCGCCGCAGCTGAGGGGCACCACCAAGATGGCGCTGGACGTGCTGCTGCCCTATGCGAGCGCATGCTACGCACGCGTCTTCATGGGTGAGTGATGAGCAGGTGCTGCGCACAGTGCTGCAGCCCTGAGGAGCTTGCTGATCATTTCAGTGTGAGATACACCTGGTTTAGTTGGCGTAGGCGCCCTCGTGGTGGACTCATGCTGGCGGGACAGGTGCTGCGCGCGTGCCTCTTGCTGTGCAGGTGCCGGCGTCAAGCTGGACGTGAGCGGCGCAGCCAGCACGCTGCGCACGGTGCTGCAGGAGGCATGAGCGGTGCGCACGCGATGGATCCACCACTCATCGGAACCACGCATCCCGCCCGTCCTGCTGGCCGGGAGCCACGGGAAGCCACACGTCCATGGAGGTGGTGGAGATGGACAGAGGCCTGCAAACCTTCGTGCAACTCACTGCAAGCTCCTGAGCTGCTGGCTGCGAGTTGATCTGCGGTCAACGATCGACGATCAGAAAGTCAAAGGCACGACACGAGCACGAGCACCATGCACGCAGTCATGCAACTGCGACTCGCCGCTGCAGGGTGCGGCTCCTCGAGCGCCGAGGTGGTGCTTGGTTTGTGGTGGTGGTGCATGAGCAGGACAGGGAGAACAAGGCACATACGCGCACACACAGGCACGAGCAGCAGCCCTTGCAGCTGCACACGAACACAGAAGCAGCAGCTGAGAAGGCGCAGCGGTCTCTGCGCGTGCACACATCTGCCATCTATTCCTGAATGATGGCGCGCCGTGCGCTCATCAGCCTGGTGGTCTGCCTCGCGCTTGCGGCGGCAGCGCAGCAAGGTGAGAGCTATGGATGCGTCGCTGCAGCCTTTGCTGCGGGATGCGACTCGATGCAGATCGTGCTGCATCGGGAGCCACAGCTGGTCGGTAGCCAGCGCCGCGCCCCAAAAAGAGAGCGCAGCGCAGCCCTCTGCAGCCACCAGCACCATCAGCCTTGCGCCAGCTCGCTGTGGCGCTCAGCAAGCGCGCGCTGTAGCAAGTCGTCGCGCAGTAGCGCCACCCCGAGAGCAGAACCCAGCAACACGAAACACAGCGTGAAGCAGCACGCGATGGATCAGCAGCAGTAGAACGCGCCATCGCGTGCTTGATCGCCAGCTTTTGGCTTCTTGGCGCACATCTCATCTGCCGTACTGTTTGTGCACACGCAGCGTCGGCGGGACCAGCGGTGCGTGGGAGCGAGGAGGCACGGCTGTGTGGCCTCGATCGCGAACCCCATGATCACCTCGGGCCCAACGGGTGGCGGCTGCAGATCCCATCCTGCACGATTCCATCAAACTGCATGCCCATTCAACTGCAGGCGCCACCGAGTCCACCACCGAGCGGCGGCGGCGGCATGCCCGTGCGATCCCTGTGGGATATCATCTCTGGCACCAGCGACCTGAGCACGCTCACGGGGCTGCTGCAGTTTGCAAGCACGGCGTGAGTACCGCTTCGTGCGCCTGCCATGACTCCGGACCGTGCCGCAAGAGGAACACGCACACCACCCTTGCACCCCACTGCATAAGAGCCCGCTTGCACCCCACTGCACACACTGCAAAAACATGCAGGCCTGGCTCCACCGTCAACTTCAAGGCCGTCCTCTCGAACGTCACAGCGCCCATCACAGTGTTTGGGCCCGTCAACGCCGCCTTTGACGAGCTCTTCATGAAGCTCGGGCCCCTCGCCAGCGCCGCCATTGCCAAGAACGTGACCACCGTCACGCAGATCCTGCTGGCGCACGCGCTGGGCGCCATGCGCGACACGAGCATGTTTGCCAACGGCACCAAGCTCACCACGCTGCTGGGCGTCACCCTCTCCATCTTCAAGCCGGCCGGAAACAACAACGCCATTGACGTGGTGGCGCCGGGCTCCACCGCACGCATCCTCGTGCCCAACGTGGCGGGCGGAGGCAACCAGGTGCTGCACATTGTGGACGCTGTGCTGCTCCCCATGCCCGGCATCATCCCCATGCGCCCACCACCACCACCATCACGCTCGCTGTACGCCATCATCAGCGCCTCAGCTCAACTGAGCACGCTCAAGACGCTCATCGACATTGCCTCGGCAGGCAGCGTCAACTTCAAGGCCGTTCTCTCCAACACGTCCATGCCGCTCACCGTCTTTGCGCCCACCAACAATGTGAGCCAACGGGGGGCCGACTGCAGCACCCTTGGGAACGCTCCGCATGCTCAGACTGAGTCGTGCCCACATGCCATCACGTCTTGACCCGACGTTTGTGGCGGCGCTTTCTTTGAATACCGTGCAAGCGTAGGCGTTCCAGTCGCTGCTCTCGGCCATCGGCCCCAACGCCGCCAACGCGCTGCTCAAGAACGTGACGGCCATCACCGACATCCTGCTCACTCATGCGCTGGGCAGCACGGTGCTCTACCGTGACCTGCTTGACAACACCACTTGGCCCGCCCTGGTCGGCGTCAACCTGACCATTGACCGCAACCGCTTCTACACCACGGTCATGTCGCCGGGCAGCAACGCCACCATCAGCTTGCCAAACGTGGTGGGCGGCGCCGCCGTGGCGCACGTGATTGACAACGTGCTGCTGCCCATCGACCTCAACCTGCCGCCCACGCTGTACGAGATCGTGGCCACCACTGAGGGTTTCAGCGTGCTGGCCGGCATCATCACGTACACCAGCTACGTCGGGGACATCGACTTCGTTGCCATTCTGTCTAACCGCTCGGCCAACCTCACAGTCTTTGCGCCTACCGACGATGGTGAGCCTGCTTCTGGATGGAAAGCTAGGGCTAGGTGCAGGTTGCCTGCAGCGGGACGCAGGTAGGGTTGCCTAGGGTTAGGTGCCCGGGCGCAGGTAGGTGGGGCGCAGCAGGTGCACCTGACATGGAACAGCTTGCTGACACCCTCTGCTTGCCAACCTTTGCTTGCT
>QAXK01000252.1:0-32554 GCA_004335735.1 Chlorella sp. KRBP
ACGCCTCAAGGCGTTTGCCGCGTCAGTCGCAAGGCAAGAAGCGGGCAAGCAGGTACCCCAGGACATGAGCGAGCGTGCACGCCTGCTGTCCGCCCGGGGCCGCAAGTGAGTGTTGTGTTTGGGCCAGTAGTTTTGCCGCTTTGACGCTGGGTGGCTCCCAAATGAAAAGCACACCGTGCCAAACACATGGTGGCCGCAGGGCATTCCTTCCGGTGCTCATCGGCGAGATGCTGGCAGCGACCGGCCACATGCAGCGCAGCGGGGACGACGTGTACAGGTGAGGCCGAAAGCAAGGGTGCACGCCGGCAGCACACGTGTGTTGCCGAGAGGTCACACAAACCTGACGAGTGTCCGCTGACGCCTTGCCCCACTTTGCTGGTGCAGCGCAAAGCACCACAGCTGGGTGGTGCCGGACCTTTGCTTCCTGGAGCTGCGGCACAGCGACGGCAGCGCCTTCCTCAGTCCACTGCTGTCGTTGAGCGAAGACCTGCAGCGTCCCTCCCACATGGTGCGGGGACCGGCAATGCGTGCGCCGCTGCTCATGCTCATGTGGGGCCACCTGATGCCATCCATGGTCACTAACCTTGCCATCCACCCTCACACCGTGTGCAGGGCAAGGGCAGCAGGCCCTCATCCTCACCTCCCACACCCCGCTCCAAGGCGCCCCCCCACCGGGCCCGCACCCACCACGAGCTGCAGGCGCACATGGCGGGGCAGGCGGCCGCTGGGGCCCGCAGCTCCAACGCTGCTGCCTCACACCCCGTGGTGTGCTCCGCCAGCTCCAGCGCGTGCGTCAGCCCTCGCACCAGCACCCACAGCGAAGCGCCGCCCAACAGGCACGTGCACAGAGAGGAGGAGGTGGGGGGCCCAACGAGCAGCGGCAACGCGCACGCCGCCAACACAACCTCAAGCATCCTGCAGCAGCACAGCCGCTTACCCGTCACGCCAACCAGCAGCTCCTCCCATGTGCCGGACACGTTTGCCAGCCTGGCCTCTGGCAGCACACGTGCCCACCATGGCACTGCCGCTGGCGCCGCTGACCGCCTGGCTCCAAGCGCGCTCTCCGCGCCAACCACGCTGTCCGAGGTGGGCCTGTCGCTGGCAGCACCGCACCTGGCCGGGCCCAACACCTCCGCGCCTGTGCCTGGGGCTGCGCGCGCGGCGGCAGGGCCGGCGGCAGAGGGCGCCTCGTCCTGGTGCATGCTGGGCCGTCTCATGGCCGCACACGCACCGCCATCCTTAGCAACGGCGCACTTGAGGCAGGGTGCAAGCACCCTGAGTGCAGCGCCGTCTCCAGGCGTGACAGGCGGCTTGTCTGCAGCGGCGCAGGTTGCTCTCCGGCGGCAGCAGCAGGTGGTGCAAGTGGCGGCCTGAACAGTGCTTTTGGTGCCGTGGGTTTTGGCTTGTGAGTTTGAGGACACGAGGGAGGGAAGCGAGCGTCTACATGTAAGCTGCAGCTTGTTGGGACGACTTTGATCTGTGCACTGAGGATCCTGAGCTTGCCAATGCCATGCCGTGATTGCGTGTGGTTTGGGGCACCTGCAATTGCGCACTGGTGGTGGCACTGCAAGGGACACTCCGGTCTCATGTCCACAGTGGTTGCCTCCGTGGGCTCAGTCACCCAGCCACATCACGCATGCGCAGGCCAAGAATCCTCAGGTCCACGGGTAGAAGTTGGCAAAGAGCGCAGTCCCAAGCAGCGCGTAGCTCCAGCTCCACGCCCACATCCACCGCGCTGCCGCCGCAGGAACCAGCTTGCCTCCATGCCGCCGCTGCTCCGCCTGCCTTTCAGCCGGCGCCAGGACGTGCGCGGCATACCAGAACAGCGCCGGGCTGCTCGACAAGAGGAAACGGGTGGCCACCTGCGGTCAGCGTGTACGTGGCCACCCCACTACGCGTCAGAGGTCACCGCCATGGCTGACTGGAGCTTGAGCGTTTCACCAGCGCAGCAACATCTGGTGCGTGTTCGCCTGAGCACACTGGCAGCACGCTGAGAGACCACGCACTTGGACGTGCATCACCAGCAGCGCGCAGGCGGTTGAGAACGCCAGCGGGTAGATGAAGACGGCCACGCCAGGCGCTAGGAAACCAGGCCCGTCCTCCTCCTGCTCCTCCGCCTGCAAGCGGCCACCTGCTGGCCCGCTGGCTGTGGCAGCAGCTGCGCGTCGCCTCGTCGCCTGGGAAACGTTCCAGGTGCCAGGGTGCGCCTCCGCCGCTACGGCCTCAGCGCTCTTGGCAGCCATGCTGCGCGTCACCCGTGCCACTGGGGGTGCTCCTGCGCCATCACCACCACCACCAGCACCGCAGCCAACGGCCGAGGCGTCTCTGCTGCATGTCCCGGCTGCCACGCTGCCAGGTGGGGCGTCCTCACTGCCTATTCCGCCCCATGCAAAGCCGCCGGTGAGCAGCAGCAGCCGCCTGTGCCGCGCGTACGTGGCGATGCAGGCCAGGGAGAGCGCCAGCACTGGCAGGGCCAGCAAAAAGTTGGGCACCTGCGCGCAGAACAGTGCAGGTTGCCACCACACACACACAGCATGGGTGCGTGGTTATGTGTGTAGCTTGCAAACGGCTTCAGGAGAGTGTCTGCGCGTTGCCACCACGGCATCAGGCGTGCGGAGGCTAGCCTGGCGCCCACCGCTTGCGCATGCCTGATGCCTGCACACGCACCTGTGAGAGCCGCCAGTAGCGCAGCAGGCCCACGTCCCAGTACCGCTCCTGCACGTGCGTGTACGCCGCTGGCCACCACGCAGGCGTCTGGCTGCACCATGCCGACACGCCCGCCGCCGCCAGCGCCCCATGCGCCAGCGCCTTGCCGCTCACTGATGCTTCTGCTGCTTCTGCTGCTGCCTGCTGCACCGCCGGCGCCCACAGCGTGCCCAGCACGGCCCTCAACGCCGCTCCCACGGGCCCCGGCTGCAGCGCTGGGTTGATGCTACTGCCAGCGCCGGTGTGGTGCGGGCAGAGCGTGGCGTGGGCGTGCAGCTGGTGCAGCAGCAGCGGCGCCGCTGTGAGGCATGCTGCCAGCGTGCCTGAGGCCAGCAGCAGAATCGCGTTCGAGCACCGCCACGCCACTGATGCAGCTGACAAAGGTGCTTGCTGCGTGAGGAGCAGGCGCAAGGACGCCTGGGCGGCCCCGTGCGCCACAAATCCAGCGTTCACCACACCTGCACAGCAACGTAGCACAGGACCCGTGGTGTTGCACCTGTGCGGTGCCCACCCAGGCTTGCTAGCAGGCAGCCACACGCCAAGTGGGGCAAAGCCTGCCGCACTGGCTCACCGTTGGACCTGGCACAGGACGCCAGCCCAAAGCACACCCCCGCCGCCAGCAGGCGCAGCTGAAGGGCCCAAGGCAGTCCCGGGCCCACCCGCTCCACCTTGCTGCAGGTCAGCAGGGCGCTGCTGTTGCTGCTGCTGCTGCTGGTGCTGCTACCCCCGCTGCCGCCTGCCGGGCGCCGTCGCCACAGCCCTGGTGTCCCTGGTGGGCAGTACAGAGTGCAGAGCCCCAGCATCGTGAGCGCGGCAAACAGGCTCTCCGTGTAGAGCCCCGTGGTGAAGGGGCCGGCGGCACTGAAGGTCCACGCCAGGGCGGAGAGCGCCGCCAGCCGCCTGTTGTGGCGCGTCACGGCCAGCGTGAGGCGGTGCAGCAGGGCGGCCACCAGCGCGGCGCACAGCCCGGACAGCAGCAGCCCTGCCAGGGCCATGTGGCGGGGGCCCACGGCGCGGCGCAGCGCCCGCAGCACAGCTGCAGGGTGTGTGGTGATTGCACGCTTTGGGCGGAGGCAGCGAGTGCGGCACGCGCAGGGCGTGTGCTTGCACCACGCACACCTGGCAGAAGCGGGAAGAAGGCGTACTGCTGCTCGTACTCGTAGCCATGGCAGGCGATCCGTGCCATGTAGACAGAGTCCCACACCACCAGGTGCCAGCCCCACGCCACGGGTGCGTCCGCGGGTGCACTACCCGCCGCATCGGAGCACGCGGCCCAGCTCATGGACGCAGACGTGTCGTAGTCTGGCAGGAGGTGCCCAGCTGCCAGTATCAGCGTGAGTTTGGCCGCTTGTGCGAGCAGCGCCACGAGGAAGGCGCGCGCGGAGGCGGACAAGGCGCTGCTGATGGGTGGACCACCGCCCATGGCGCCAGTGTGCGCCAGTGCCATGGGCGGCGGTGCGTGTGCTGTGCTTATCTGCGCTGCTGATGGACCGGCGTCCTGAGGAGCTTTGGCGCATGTCGAACTCGCGCAGAGTTCGAGTACAGACGAGCACGCAGCGAGCATAAGGTACAGAGATGGACGACGGTTCTGCAGGCTTGATCAACCCGGCGCCAGTCGTGCACGAGCGCAAGTCGACCTCGCAGCGCAGGAGTCGGCAGGTGCGCGCAGGCGCTACAAGCTCCACCACAGGCCACAGTGTGCATGTGGTGACGCCTACTTCATCATGGCAGCGTGTGATGCCCATGTGCCTGCAGCGACATGGCGCCGCGGGGCCGGGCGCCACGCCGGCGCTGCCTCCGCTCAGCCTCCTGACAGGCGCAGCGTGGGACTTGCAGCCTCAGGGCTCTGCAGCAGCAGCGCCGCCATCGGATGGCGACATGCAGGTGGACGACAACAGCGCGCTGCTGATGGGGGCGCAAGGGGCGGGAGGAGGTGCGGGAGCGCGAGAGGGACGCGAGCCGATTGACGCGCTGGAGGTGTTTGAGCACCTGCGGGACATCACGGATCCGGAGCATCCCTACACGCTGGAGCAGCTCAACGTGGTGGAGGAGCGGCTCATCGACGTGGACGACTGCACGGGGAAAGTCAGGTGTGCAGTCGGCAGTGGGTGGACTGTGGGATGTTGCCAGTACTGTTCAGCAGGATCAGCAGGACCAGCGCCGCATCAGCAGCAGCACGCGTGGCTAGCGTGGTGATGGATGCTGCGGGTGGTGGCGTTCGCTGCTGCGCAGAGTCCAGTTCACGCCCACTGTGGCGCACTGCTCCATGGCCACGCTCATCGGGCTCTCAATACGCGTCAAGCTGATGCGCACGCTGCCTACACGCTTCAAGGTGGACATCATGGTGAGCGGTCGATGGATCGATGGCGGCACGCAGCCCAGGAGGCAGGTGGCCCACGGGTGGCCCCTCAATGCATCACCCGATCCATTCGCAGGTGTCGCCCGGGTCGCACAGCAGCGAGGTGGCGGTGAACAAGCAGCTGGCGGACAAGGAGCGCGTGGCGGCGGCGCTGGAGAACCCCAACCTGCTGGACATGGTCAACAGGTGAGGCTGCTCGTGGCTGGCTGCATCCCCTGAAGACGGTGGACGTGCCGTGCCGCACACGTTGCCGCGTTTGGCAAGCGCCCCCCCGCCTCCACGCACGCCTTCAGCGACGCCTGGCATGGCTTTGCATGCGTATTTGCAGGTGCTTGGCGTCGTCGGGCGTGGCGGCTCTCTCGTGAAGGGCTGATCGAGGCGGGGTGATGGCGAGTTTGGACGCGGCAGAACGCGAACAGTGTGCAACGCGAGACGAGAGGATGGTGCAGCAGCCTTGAATCTCGTTCTAGTTCAGCGCTGAGGAGGAGGAGGAGGAGCAGACTGAAATGGCGCCCAAAGCCGTGCGGCACGCGAGGAACGCCGAGCTGGCGCGCTACCGCGACAAGCAGCACGCGCTCAGCGACAAGCCCAGCACCACGGACCGTCTCCTGCGCTTCCTGCTGCAGCTGCTCGTCGTGAGCCTGTGGAAGTCCCTGCGAGTGCTCAGCGTCCCCCTGGGGCGCCTCTTCGCCGCCTGGCTCTGGCTGGGCAAGTCGGCCGTGACGCTCTCGCTCTTCGTGGAGAAGCAGCTGCTCAAGGCGATTGGCTTTCTGGGCGGCACAGGCTTCGCCAGGGACACCCGGGTGGGGCGCCTCGCCCGCTTCTACTTTGGCTCGGACGTCAAGCGCTGGCACGTCGGCCTAGGTGAGCAGCGCCTAGCCCCTGACGGCAAGGGCAGCAAGCGCCACGAGGCTCTGGGGTGGTTGCCTCGAGGTGCTGACGCGGCATACAGGCTGGTCGCGCCCCTCGGGAGCGATGCGGGGCACAGGCGCTTGCGCTGCTGTGGTGCGCGCGTCGATGGCGCAGTGGCGCTGGTCCTGGGCGGCGTGGTGGCGTCCATCATCAAGGGCGTGCGCGACGCCTTCAGCGAGCAGGTCAAGAAGCGCAAGTGGCTGCGCAGCCTGTGCGAGGGCGCGCAGACCTACGAGGAGTGGCGCAAGCATGCGGCGCAGCTCGAGGCGCTCGAGGCCGATGAGAGGCGCACGGTGAGCAGGATGCAGGCGGGCGGCCGTGGCGTGCGAAAGCGAGCTTGTGCACGGTGGCGAGCAGCAGGACGCTGCAGGGATGGTGCTGGACCAGTGCACAGCAGCTGGGGCACCGATGCTCTCACTTGATGGCGTGTGGGTTGCGACGTCGTACCTCGTGATGCGTGTAGGGCGGTACGATGCCGCACGAGGACTACGACCGCAAGCTGCTGATGAGCAAGCTGACGCACCTCAAGCGCGTGCGCACCACCAAGAACCCGCGGGAGATCATGCTGGGGCTGCGCATCGACCTCATCCGTAACGTGGCCAACATCGCCAAGAGGTCAGGGGCGCGCTTGGGCAGTGCAGCAGGGGCGCCGGGCGCAGGAGCAGCACGCAGCGTCAGCCTGTGCGGTGCAGGCATGAGCTCATGGTGCTTTGCCAATGGTGGTATCAACGTGCCTCGCAGTCAGAAGCACCGGCAGAACTTTGTGTCGGTGCCCGAGCCCATCCAGCACTACATCCGAGAGGTGCAGGACCAGCTGGAGACGGTGAGCCTTGGCACTGACAGCGCCTTTGGGGGCGACAGATGGCAGGGATGGGCGCTGGCTGTGTGGGCGCCTGCACGTGATGAGCAGCACACTGGCCGCTGGCTCGACCTGATGGCCTGGTGGGCGCCGCACGCACCCGCAGATTGCGTCGTGGCCAGAGATGGAGCTGCCTCTAGAGGAGAAGCTCTCCTTCTTCAAGGTCACGCGGCACGCGTTTGGGCGCACGGCGCTGCTGCTGAGCGGCGGGGGGGGCCTGGGCACCTTCCACCTGGTCAGTGCACAGCGGCCTGGGGCCTGGGGACAGCTCGGTTCGCTGCAGCTGCAGCGGGTGGCAGCACGGCCCGCCAGCCGTTGGGCAGCAGGCAGGGGGATGCAGGCGGAGGGTTGGACTTCTGACGTATTGGCACTGCTGCCGTGGCGTCTGCAGGGCGTGTGCAAGGCGCTGTTCGAGCGGAAGATGCTCCCGCGCGTGCTGGCGGGCAGCAGCGTCGGCTCCATCGGTGAGCACTGCAGTCCAGCCTTTTCGCCTCCCCTCTATGGGTTCAACAGGTGAAAGCGCTGCTGGATGCAGAGGCTCGTCGCCGGTGCCCGCCGCCCTGCTCCGGCCGCAGTGTGCGCCACGATTGGCACCCGCACGGACCTGGAGCTCAAGCGGACGTTTGACAACCTCGACAAGTTCGACATCGGCTTCTTCCAGAACAGGTGCGGGCAGCATGCTTTGGCCATCACTTCCTTGGAGCTGTAAGAGGAGGATGAGGAGGGTGGGAGGAGCAGGAGCAAAAGGGCGGGTGTGCAGCGTCACTGCGGGGCGGCGCCTTGATAGTGGCAGCATGCGGCTGACTAAGCACTAAGCGCTTGGGTTTGTCGCGCGCCTTGCACACGCGCAGCACGGCGCTGGCGCTGGTGAGGCACGCCATGAACAAGGGGCACCTGCAGGACATCAGCTTCATGATCACCAAGCTCAGGCAGCTGCTCAGCGACTGCACCTTTCTGGAGGCCTTTGAGCGCACGGGTGAGAGACTGCAGCGGCTTGCTGCAGCGGGGAGAGGGGACAGACTAGCTTGCGGCGCGTGGCGCAGCAACGGGACTGCAGTGGCTCTCAGGCCGCGTGCTTTTGACTTGCTAGACCAGCGCTGCGGCGAACGTCACTCGCATGACACGTGTGTGCAGGCCGCATCCTCAACGTGACGGTGTGCCCCGCCGACACCAACGAGCCGCCCCGCCTGCTCAACTACATGACAGCTCCCCAGGTGCGCACCAGTGCTGTGCCCGCACGGCATACTGCAGCCCACACGCAGCCCACATCTGCAACGCGCCATCGTTGAGGCCTTGCTTGCCCTCATCTTGGCATGTGCGCGTCGAGCTTCATCTAGCATCCACAGCCAGGAGAGAACAGCCAGGAGAGCCACAGGTCGCAAGCAACGGCATGGCGTGTGTTCAACTCGTGCAGGCGCTGGTGTGGTCTGCGGTGGCGGCGTCCTCCTCCTTCCCCGGGCTGTACCCCCCGCAGTACCTGCTGGGCCGCAACAGCCAGGGAGAGATCATCAAGTGAGCGAGCACTCCCTCGCTGCATGCACGGGCTGCTCTGGCCGCCGGCTTCAGCAGCAGCTCGCTCTCTCACAGACCGGCGGTTCATCGCTACAGCAGCGGTGCTGCCCTTCCACACGACTGTGCTGTGCTGGTGTCGTTGGTGGTGCAGGCTCCACGCGCACGGCGGCTCCGAGTCCATGCAGCGGCGCTGGCGCGACGGCTCGCTAGAGTTCGACCTCCCCGTGCAGACGCTGGCAGAGATGTTCAACTGCAACCACTTCCTCGTCAGCCAGACCAACCCGCACATTGTGCCGCTGCTCAACCTCAAGTCCCTAGTCCCGCACAAGTGGGCGGCCATTGCCGAGGCGGAGCTCAAGCACAGGTGCGGGTTGCAGCGGGGAACGCCTGCGGCTCAGCAGGCAGTTGTGCCTTCGTTGCTGTGAGTGGCTAGTTACGAGGGGCTCACGAGGTGCGCTGGCACCGAGCGTGTCGCCAAAAGCCGCAACCTGTGGTCATTCGCCATGTGTGCTAATGGTGGTTGTTGGCGCGCGCAGGCTGCAGGTGGTTCAGTGGCTGCTGCCCGAGTGGAAGGTCTCCAAGTACCTGACGCTCTTCACGCAGCCGTGGGAGGGCGACGTCACCTTCACGCTGCCCTCGGTGCTGTGGAACCTGCGCAAGACCATCATCAACCCGTCCACCACCGAGCTCATGCGGGCCACCCAGGCAAGTCACAGCTTGCGGCTCAGATCTGATGTTTTGTTGAACTACAAAAAGCGAACAGTTCATGCAAGCAGTGTCATCCGCCGCATCGTGAGCTCAAGGCGCCAGCTGTGGACGCCCGCTTAGTGTCTCACTCCTCTGCAATGCCAACCTGCGCAATTGGGCAATGCACACTGCAGGTGGGCGAGCACGCGACGTGGGAGCGCATGGCCGCCATTGAGTGCAACTGCACCATTGAGGCCGCGCTGGACATGTGCATGGCCCGGCTAGGCAACCGCATGGCGCGCGGGGGCCAGAGCACCGCCACCATTGGCAACAAGGTGCCGTCCTGGCTGCACATGCCCCACGGGCCCAACATGGCCATGCTGGGGGGAAACGGGAACGGCACGCCCGGCGGGGGCATGCGCGGCGTGAGCGGCAGGTCGTGGGGCGACGGCATTTGTGACGGCGACGAGACGGCGAGGCAGGTGCGTCCGTGTGTGTCCGGCGAAACGATGTGTCCGGCAGAACGATGGCGAACTACAGCACAGGCAAGGACTCACCTGGCATCAGAATGTGCGCTTCCTGCTCACTGCCACAGACTCGGTACTCAGTACGACTCAGTACGTTCTCCCTTTGCCTCTTGCAGGTCGCGTCGTGGGGCAACTTCCAGGCGCAGCAGCAGCAGCAGCAGCAGGCCGCCAACAACTACGAGCCCAATGTGCTGCACGGCTCCACCAGCCGCGTGCACCTGCCACCCATCTCCGACCATCCCCACCCGTACTACGACTACCGCAGCCCCACGCCGCCCGCTGCAGCGGGAGAAGTGCCTGGCGCCGCCATCCCCGGAGTGCTTCAGCACGCACAGGTGCGCGCTTGAGTCCTCCGTGCAGGCAGGGCCAATGGCAGCGCCTGCCTGCAAGCAAAGCACCACATGAGCTGTAGCGGCACGACACCGCGCTGCGGTGGCCTGGTGAACCTGCTTGAATCCATATGTCAGCTTTAAACCTACCCTGGCCATGTGCTTGCAGGCGCTGCTGCAGCCGCACCCGCTGCAGGAGCTAGACACTGGTAGCTACCTCCACTCCGACCAGGAGTCGGCTCGGCAGGCCGGCATGCTCATCGCTGCCGCCACCCACGCCCACCACCACCAGCACCAGCAGCACGGTCCCATGGCGCTGCACCGCCTCAGCAATCACAACGGGTCGCGGCTGCCACCCATCAGCGACTCGCCCACACACTCCTCGTCCAGCAGTGGAGGGGGAGAGGACCACCATCATGAGGCGGCGGGCTTTGATTCTGCGAGCTCCGTCACGGCCGCCACGTCCGGCGCCGGTGCAGCAACAGCCGCCATGCAGCAGCAGCAGGCGCAGCAACAGCAGAGGCGGAGGCTGGGCAGCGGCGCGGCGTCTGCGGCTCCTGGCAGCGGCGCCAGCAGCGTGCACGGGTCGCACGGCGGGCTGGTTGGCCTTGCGGCCGGCGCCATGGGCTTGCTGCGGCGCACCACGACGCAGCAGCACCAGCAGCAGCACCCACACGACGGCACCGCCATTGTGGCGCCGACGGCGGCGGCGGGCGAGGCTGGGCGGCCAATGCTGGGGAGCGGGGGGCTCAGCCGCAAGAGCAGCGTGATGCGTAACTTGCACACGCTGGGCGGCGGGGCGGCGCATGGTGAGGGCGGCGGGGCAGCGGCAGGTGCGGCGCACCTGCACCACCTTCACTCGGGCGGTAAGGCTGGGCTGGCAACAGCCTCGTCTGGCGCAGCGGACGCACAGCCTCTCTGCACTACCACCGCCACCTCGTCCTCCTCCTCATCTGCGCCGCACTCCGGGGGCGCGTCCCACGCTGGCAGTGGCCGCTCCTCCACGCACAACAGCAAGCAGTCGCTTGCCGGTGCCGCAGGCGCCGCCTCAGCAGCCGCCGGCAACAACGCCCACCACCTGCACTACCCGCACCCACACCCACACCAGCCGCACGCATCCGCCTCGGCCGCATCGCCCCGCGGCGGTCACGGCGGCGGTGGCAGCAGCCGCAGCAGCCTCTCGCTGTCGGACCACCTCCCGCCGCAGCCGCACCCGCACTACTTGCACCGCCCGCCGCAGCCACAGCACGCGCAGCATGCGCAGCACGACGCCCATGCCGGTGCCGCACACCACCCTGGTGCATCCCCAGACCCATGGCTCGCGTCGCATCCGCTGCTGATCGTGGACGGCGCCGCTGCTCTCGCCGACGCCATCCACATCGGCTCTCCCTCCGGCGACCGCAAGCAGCAGCAACAGCAGTGCGGCGTCAACGGCGGTTTGGAGACCTGCGGGGCGTCAACGGCGGCAACAAACTCTGGGCCGAGCAGCGCCAACGTGTCCCCTACCCACACCCATCCTGGTGGCGGTGGTGCCACGCAGCATTACCATCACCACCAGCAGCAGTACCGAGGCATGGGTGCGCTGCCGCGTGGCAGCCACGGCAACGGGCTCCGCTCCGCCAGCAGCATCGGCCCCGGCGCTGCCACGCCGTGTGCAGCCGCAGCCACCACCGCCCACGCCACTCCCGCGTCGGCCACACAGCCCAGCAGCGCCAGTGCCAGCACCGGAAGTCTGCCCGTGCCGCGCTCCGCCGCCACGCACACGGCGGCCGCTGTCCACGCAGCGGCGGCGCACCTGCACGCGAGCGAGGTCGGCAGCCAGACTGCGCCTTCCTCGCCGCCCACCCGCGGCAGCGGCTTTGCTCGCACGAGCACCAGCACGAGCAGCGCAAACATGGCGCAGCACGCTGCCAGCGGTGGCGGCGTCGGATCGTCGCAGCATGCCGGCGACGACGACGGGCTGCTGCTGCACGGCGGCGGCGGCTCGGCCACGCACAGCGCTGCCAGCCAGGCGGGCTCGGCGTCGGGCGTGGGCGGCAGCAGCGCGGCGCACGACGCGCGGCGCAGCGGCAGCGGCGTGGGCAGCGGCGGGTTTGGCATCACGGAGGAGCAGCTGATGGAGCTGGCGAGCTGCGACGTGCCGCGGGCGGGCCCTAGGGGCAGCGAGGCGCTGGTGGAGGATCTGTGGGGCGCGCTGCTGCCGCTGGCGGGCACGTGCGAGTCGCTGACGGCCAAGCACGCGCCGGGGTCAGTTGGGAGTCAGTTGGACGGTCTCGGCGGCGGTGGCGGTGGGACGGGGGAGGGGCCCCAGGGAGGTGAGGGCCAGGGGCCGCCTGGGGGGAAGAAGGCGGCTACTATGAGCGGCGGGGGGACGTTCAAGGACGCGTATGACGTCATTGCCTACTGAGGCGTAATGGCATCGTGGCGCCTGTTGAGGCGTGCCGTGAGCGAAGTAGGTGTGGCGGTGCTACGGCGGCGGTGGCGGCGGTGGCGGGGGGTGCAGTGGTGCGTTTGTCGGGCTTGCTGGGCCTTCTTTTTGCTCTCCCTTGGCGCTCCGCTCGCGCTTAGCTTGTGCTCAGCAGTGTGTGTGCTTTGACGTGCCTTTGGGTGGGCGTGAAATTCATGGCCTGCGCGCAAGTAGCTCGCCCCTCGTCGCTTTTGGAGCAGCTGGCGTGTGTGTTCACGTGTGTGCGTGAGTGGTGGTTTGCTTTCCCTCCCCCCCCCGTGATGTTTTGCCATCCTGTCGCGTGCTGTGGCTGCCGTGTGCGGGCAGTGTGGACCAACCTGGTCCCCTTTTTGCTTGTGTAAAAGTACAGTGCCCTCCTCAGCCCTCCTGCTGCTGGCCTCTCACCGGGGACGGCACCAATCAGCGCGCGTGTCGTGATGCCACCCACACGCGTGCATGCGCCTCGCGCAGTTTTCGTGGTGTGTGTTTTTGCAGTCCGGTTTGTTTCGGCAGCGTGCTCTGCCACTGTACACTCTCGGGGCAAGCCCCTGCTGGTCTGCGTGTGTGTCCACCGCGCCACCATCAGCGTTTTTGTGACATGTGGGCTCTGCCTCTGTGCTCCGGGCCGGACCAAACATGTCGACGCTCGGCCCGGCACTCTCCCAACAGGGCGGCCAACCTCGCTGCCACGTCGACGCCGCCGCCGCTCCTCCGCTGCGGCGCGCCCTTTTTGACGGTGTCCCCTACGCTCCAAATGGTCGCGTTCGTTCTTTCGTTCCTGTTTCGCCAAGTGCCAGGCCCAGCGCTCCAGCAGCTGCAGTACAGTGCCTGAGGACCACTGGGTGCGGGTGGTGCGCGCGCGCGTGCGTCTACACGTGCATGTGTGCGTGTGCGGACAACTTCGAACCTGCCATGGCTGCAGATGGCGCAGCGGGCCCTCCTGTGCGTATGGCCGCTTATCAAATACAGCCCTGGCTGCGCGGGCAGCGCTGCGTGCTACGTGGTGGCATCGCTTGCATCCCACCCTGCGGCCCCTTGGGCGTGCGCCATGAGGCAAGCAAGTTGCGGACCTCCGCGCGCCACATCACAGGCGTGCCGGTCGAAATATCACCGTGCTGTGCGAGCTGCCTCCTTCCGTACAGACACGTGAGCGAGGCCTGTGTGTGGGTGGAGCTGTACATCTGGCGCGGCCAGTCCAGGCCACCAAAGATGTGTGTCGTACCGTTGCCACGGACTTTGCGCGCACGCCCCGCCTCGCCTGCCAGCGCTAGGCGGCGCCAAGCAAAGCACGCACCCCGCTGCTTTGGCGCCATGTATGCAAGCGCTGTGCGGTCTTGGCACGTGGCGGCGTGCTGGGGGCGGTATGGGCGGCTTAGGAAAGTGGAGGAAGAGGAGGAGGGAAGCACGAGGGCGAACGTGCCCTGGGATTGCGCCTTGCTTGCGGACGGGAAGTCTCGTGGGGTGCACGGATCTTGTTCTTTCGGGATTTGTCGTCCGTCACAGCGTGTACCAAAGTGTCTCGTGGCGCAGGGGAAGTGTGTGTTTGTTCCTTTGCCAGGTGCTGATTTCAATTCTTGTGCGGCGCCAAGCCATGCGTGCGGGCGCAGCGTGCAGTGCGTGCGTGCCTTGGCCTGCTGGCAAGCCTCCTCACCCTATGCACTTGACAGTGACGATCAAGTGCCTGACGAGTTGCCAAGCAGCCAGCCTCAGGCGCGCGTGCCCTGCCCTGCCTAGGGCGCGCGCATGGCTTGGCGCCACAGACGGCTGCGATGTGTGCGGAGACGCACCGACACGCGCGCACGCACGTCACATGTGTTTATGACTGGGACCGTCACCTTACGTCTGACGTTGCTTTTGCCAGGGTAGCCGCAGGGTGCCAAGGTGTTGTGCGCAAGAACGATGCTTTTTACATTCACGTTCTGAAACGATTAGTTAAGAGGGGAGGGTGGGCGCTGCTGGCCTGACCGTGGCAGGCGCTCCATACCTGTGCTTCCGGTCTGCCTTTCACGTCCCGGGACTGGCACGTCACACTCTCGAGTACAGATTGCTGGACCTAGCCCTAAGCGGCCAGCAAACTTGACGTGAGGAGGGGCGTAGCGTGAGCAGGACCAAATCATTCGTACGACTGCCGGTCTCTCCGTGTGTGTGCTTGCTTTTTGGCACTGCCAAGCGTGTGGCCTGTGGAGGGCGAACTCCCACGCTGCGCAACAAGCATGCTGTGACGCACGCATGCTAGTACGACGCCTAGCACTAGCCACAATGCTTGACTCCTTCGTTCCTTGCCGCTCTCGTTTTTGCCGCGATGCGCCGCCCTGCAAAGTCTGATTCACCATGAAAAGCCCGCGCTTGCACACGCCATAATAGAGGAGAAGCCGCTCACTCCCAGCCGTGCAAAGGAATCACGAGTGCCCGTCCACAGTGATCATAGCCAAACCAAGCAGCAGCAGCAAACGCAAGCTGCTCCCACCGCCGCCTTCACTGCTTGAACACGGCCTCAAACACGGCGGCAAAGTCCTCGTCCCCCCTGCCCAGCGCGCGTGCCGCCTTGAACGTCTCGTTTGCCGCCGCCGCCACGGGCAGCGGCTGCTCCAGCTGGTCGCCCAGCGCCAGCGCCAGGCGCATGTCCTTTTGCTGGTGCTTGAGCGGGAAGGCCGGGGGGTAGGTGCGCGCCTGCGTGATAAGCACACACGCACACGGCCGCGGTGTGCGTGTGCGTCACCACGGTGAGTTCACTTGGCCTTCACTGGGCCAAGGTGCACGGCACGGCACTGCCTGGCGAGGCGCTCTGCACATGTTGTTAGCATGCGTGCAGAGAGAGCCACCCACCTGGATGGCAGGCCCCTTGAGCGCAAACATAGGGTTCGCCATGGCTCCAAGCCCTAGGACCTCGAGCATGTCTGCCTGCTTGAGCCCTGACTTGTCCGCCAGCGCCAGGCCCTCGCAAAAGGCACACATCATCGATCCCATGACCATGTTGACCACCTGCGCGCACCATGCACACGCGCTTTGAGTGTTGGCGTGAGCGCCGTGGTGCACCGGTCTCGCGCATGGCTTGGCTGCCAGTGCTTGCCATGGCTGCACCATGTAAGCGATCTCATCGACCAAACAATAAGGTTCGTGCAGTTCCCTCCCTGCCTCCCTCGGTCCCTCCCTCCCTCCCTCCCTCCCTTCCTTCCCATTTCCCTCCTCCTCCTTGCCTCGCGCCCAGCTTCTCACCAGCTTCATGCGCGCCCCCGCCCCCGTGGCCCCAAGGTACAGCGACCGCTTGCCCATCTTCCCAAAGGCCGGCAGCGCCTCGTTGAACAGCGCCTCGTCACCCGCAGCAAGAATGATTAGCTGACCGTCAATGGCTGGCTTCTTGGAACCTGACACTGGCGCCTGCGGGGGGCAGGAGCAGGGCAGCAGGTAGCTGGTCGTGTGAGTGGGCATGTGTTATGTTTTCCACAAATCTGCTGCGACCAGCTGTGGCCAGCTGTGAAGCTCAGCGCACACATCAATCAAACGCCCGCACACATAGCGTACAGTATGCCATGCAGTCAAGTCACCACGACAGGCGTTCGTCACCCGACCCACCCACCCACACGCCCCTACCTCAAGGAAGCGCCCGCCCTTGGTGGCCACCGCCTCTCCGATGCGCTGGCTGGTGCCCTCGTCCACCGTGCTCATGTCTACATAGCCCTTGCCCGCCGACAGGCCAGCCAGCACGCCCTTCTCGCCAAACACCACCTGCGCGCATCGGTGCGTGGTGCTGGTGCTGGTGCTGGTGGCGGCAGCGAGGTGGGCTGCTGGCGGTGGTGTTGCTGGTGCTGGTAGTCGCTGGCTGTGCTTGGCACACTCTGCAGCAGTCCCCGCGTAGTGATGACGGGAAAAGAGCGCCGCCGTGCACGCCCACGACCGCACTCGCCCCCACCTTGACCCCAACACCTAGCGGGTGGCTGGCTGTCAGCAGCAAGTACGCACCGCGGTGGCTGCGTCTGGGTCGGAGAGCATGCCAAAGGTGATGTCGCAGGCGGCCACCACCTCGGCGGGACTGCCCAGCGTGAGCGCGCCCTCCGCCACAAGCTCATCGCACTGCAGCACAATTGAGAGGCACAGCAATTGCGATCTGCGCGTTGATCAAGCCCAATGGATCACTTGCACAAGAGCTCTGTGGGTGGAGGAGGAGGATGGAGGGAGGGTGGCCCATCCTCAGACCGTGCGGCCAGCGGGCGAGCGCGACAGGTCGACGTCGCACCTTGGCGGGATTGCGGTTCCACACGGTCACCGACGCGAAGAGGCCGCTCTTGTTCAGGTTGCGCGCCATCGCCGTGCCCATAATGCCCAGGCCGAGGAAGCCGACGCGCAGCTTGCCATTGCTGTCTGATGATGCTGCCATTGCTGCTGCTGCTGTTCTGTTGTTGTGGTGGTGGTGTTGTGTGATCCGTGGGCCACGCTTGACGGGCCCGCATGACGCATGACGCGCCACGGCGGCGTGGCAGCGCTTGTGCTGCTGTCTGAGAGCAGGGAGTGCTAAGAGGCATCACAAGTTTGCATGATGGCTGTTCCAAGCACGAACCAGGCACAGCGACCGCATATCGATGCAGGCACCTCGGCGCACACTGTCGCGCCTTTCCAAAGCTTTCGGGCAGGTTCTAATACTGCAACATTGACGTCTTCTCTTCTATAGTAGCTCGTGGGCACAGGGCCCACCAGCGAAAAGGATAAGACAGCAAGACGGGAGGCAAGAGCAGTGCTGCGGATTGTTTTTGAGGGCGGTGTGCAAGCCACTCGCGCTCATGTCTTTGTTTATATGGGTTTCATCCCAAGCTTTAAGACTCCTGTGCACGCAGACCCATCAACTAACCAAGCAGCAGGTATGCAGCACGCCCCACACGCACACTCCTAGGCGGGCGGCCCGCGGCAGGTGCAGCAGCAGAGCCACCTTCCGCCCCGCCTCCGCGGGCATGTGCAGTTGCAGGTGTGCAGCGTGCAGGCGCGCTGTGTCTCGCAAGGAGCGGAGAATGTTGTGCTGGCGAAAGTTTAGGGATTGCGCAGCTAAAACAACAGAGGCAGGAGAAGAACACCGTCCTGCAAGGAAGATGTATAATGGTCATCGCTAGTGCTAGGGAGGAAGGGCGAATGTGAAGGCTCCTGCTCTCCATGTGTGCACGTATGCATGCCTGCGCTTGCGGAAGCGCGTGAGCGTGTGTGCATGCGTTGGCTTTTTGGGTGAGCCATGGCGCCCGCCCACCCACCTCTGTCGTTTAGGCGACAGGATGAGAGGCCATGCACAGCATGCACATGTAGGTAGGTGAACAGCGCTGAGCCAGGCAGAGGGTTGACAGCTCTAAATCTTATATTTGGTCAGGAGAACCTCTGGGGCTGGCGAGGCTGGCAAGGCGCGACGTGGCCGTGTCGCTACAGCCGGGGCCAAACACGTTGGACCCAGCAACGCACTGCATGCCATGCACACTGCCGCGCGCCTGCCTTGCGGCGGAGCTCGGAATGCGGCATTCAGGGCAAAGTGTCCTGGGGTTGTTGGGCACCAAGGCAAATGGAGGGCTTCCAAGGCAGGGCAATGCCCGTCGCGATAAGTGCACCCCCCGGCAAGGCAGCCCACAGCACCGCCAGAAGAGCTGGCAAGAGTTCTGCAGTCTCAGTTCGACCCCACTACTCTCTGTCATCGGCCATCTCCATGCACACCGCACGGACACCTGAAATGTTTTGTGAACTGCAGGCCATCGTGCTCGCCATCTGCTCGCCTCTACATCAGTCGTAAGGCTGAAGCACACGCACACACCGCACCCAAGGCATGCAACAACAACACCAAGAAGAGGAACACCGCGCCCAAGGCTGCGCCCACGGTTGCGAAGCGCTCTCCATGTCAGTGCACAAGACCCGTACATGTGAGGGAGGGGGCTTTGCTCGTTACCAAGCAGACCCCACCTCTAAGACCCACTTTGCCCCGCGTCAGACATCATCCTTGCAAACCTCCACTGCTACCACGCCGAGACACCGCTCGCTTCATCCGTTGCAATTACCTCGGGCATGTGTAGGAAAGCGTGCGTGCCCTGATACTCGCCAACCATGTCTATCTCAAGTGCAGGTGCAGCACCTGCTGCACCCACTGTCACATGTCCCGCGCATGGGCAAGGCACTCGAGGCCACGCGACAGCATCCTCACACCAAGAGTTTCGGCAGAAGTGAAAGCGCCAGACCGCACACCGAAGGACTGTCGTTGCTGGAGACCGCACGCAGGCAGAGCGCGCTGCAGTAAGCAGCCCGCCCCGACGTGTGCTGCCGCCGCCCCCTGTGGAACGGAAAGGGGCGCCTCAGCAGTGTCCCAAGCCCTAGCCAGCATGCCGCTGCAGGAGCTAGGGCAGAGACCTGAAACCCTAGGCACCGGGAACGTGCACATGCCATGCAGCGCGCATGCAGGTGCACATGATGGGTCGATGGTGGGCCTGGGGTGGCCTCAACTACACACTGCATGGAAACAGGCCCTGCCGCAAGGCAGCGCACAGCACCGGCCATTCCTGGGAGCTGAGAGGTGAGCAGAAACGCGGCAAACAATATGCTTTTGTCCAGTGGTGATGATTTTTGCTCAGGCTGGCAGCCACGAGCATCCTCGCGGCAGCAGCCACATGCAAGCCCCTAAAGTGGCCCACAGCCGTGTCCCAGCACGGCAGCACTCGCGCAAAACTCATGCCGCTGCCAGCCCCGGCGCACATCCCTGCACGCCTCCCGTACGGGGCGCCTAATTGACGCGTCGGCAACAGCCTGCTGCCACCCGCCGCCCGCACCGCCGGCACCCCGGAACCGTACGCATCAGGGTCAATTCAGATGCATATGACCCTGGCCAGGTCAGAGCGATGCATGATGCTGACCAGCGACGAAGTGCCCAGTTCCTAAAAACAGCTACCAAACACCCACCAGGTGACGCCCACCGCACTCCGCATGCATGGCGTGGTAGTGGAGTGCGGTGGGTCACCGCGAATGCATGGCATTCCCGCCCCGCCCACCCGGCCCGACACCCGCAAGGTGGGTTACCGCTAATACACGGCGTTCCCGCACCGCCCCCCCCGGGCCCGACACCCTCTTGCACAAGTGCTCTTTAGTACGCTGGTGTGCTCTTCACTGCTAACGACGCAGACGACTCCTGCGTCCACCCTTGCCTCTCCCCGCACATCTTCATGCTCTCGCCAGCAGCACCGGCCACCCACCAACTCCGCCTCCGCCTCCGCACTGGCCCCGCTTGCCCAGCCAAAACGACCACCAGCCACCTCTCACCCTTCCTCCTCACCACGGGGGCGCTTGCTCAGCTGAAGCGACCACCAGCCCCCTCCCAAGCGCTCTCCCTACACTCTCCCAACATCGCGACAAATCACTCCTCCCACGGCAGGCACTACAACGACCCCGCCACCGCAGCCCCACCCTCCGCCACCGCATACCCCCCCTCCTTCAACACCTGCTGCTGCTGCTGCCGCTGCCGCTTGTGCTCCTGCCGCTGGAAGGCCAACCTGCCCCCCGCGTCCAACAGCACGCCCATGCACCCAGCCAGCAGCGCAACCGCCGTGGCCCCGAGCAGGCCCCTCTCCACGCCCACCCGCCGGTACAGCAGCGCAAGCGAGGCGAGGTACAGGGGACCTTTGAGTAGGGCTTGCGGCGTGCGCAGCTGCTCGACCAGGGTGTAGAGGAGGGGCTCGGTGATGAACTCGATGCGGTTGGCGACGATGAGCGTCATGGAGTCGGGCAGAGAGAGGAGGTGGAGGCCGACGAGCGCTTGGCTGGCCACGCGGCCGAGGGCACAGCCGAAGAAGCAAGCCTGCGCATTGTGCGGGGCGAGGGCGCGGTAGCGGGTGCGGAGTGGGTGGAGCCTGTGCGCCCTGCCCAAGCCTGCAGCCTGCCCTTGACTAGCCCAGCGCTGAGCGTCTTTCAGCAGAGTGCAGAGTGAACAGGTGTGCAGAGGTGTGTGAGGGGCCTGCAAACCGGCTGTAACGTGCGGAACCGTGCGCTCACCTGCATGTGCTTGTGCCGCGAGGCGTGCGCGCTGGCCCACAGCAGCGGCGCGTACGGCGCCACCCACACCAGCAGCGCCGGCAGCTCGTGCAAGCCCTCGCCAATCACCAAAGACCTAACCGACGACAGCGCAATCATGAGCAGCACCATGCCCGACCACAGGAGCGCCACGGGGGCCAGCGAGCTGGCGGCGTGAGCCCTAAACCGCCGCTCCATGTCAGCCGACGCGAAGCCAAACCACAGCACGTGGGCCAGCGCGGCCACGTGCGTGCGCGACCACTGGCCACCGCCAACCCCGGTACCCGCCGCCAGCCCGTGCTCTGCATGCTGTCCCACCAGAGGCAGCCACCCGGCCGCCTTCACCGCCGCCAGCGGCTGCAGCAGGCCACCGTCATTCCCACCAGAAGCAGCAGTAGCAGCAGCATCAACTGCCGGGTGATCAGCGGCGTCCCATCCCATGGCGCCGGCAGGGGACAGCCCTTGTGTGCTCTCCCTGCCACCCTTGCCATGGTTGCCACGGTGCCGCAGGCCCTCTGAGGGAGGAGGCGTGGTGCCCTTGTCAGGCTCTGGCAGCGTCCAGTGCTCAGCGCCCAGTGCTGCAGGCGTGTCAGCGGTAGCAGGCTGTGGCGCCGCCGCCATCTGCTCTTGCGCCTCCTGAGGCGGGGCTTGAGGCGGCGGGTGGTGAGGCTCCGCAGCGGGAGGAAGGGCGCCGGCCGCTGCTGCTGTGGTGGTGGGGCTCGTTGGTGCCGCGTGCAGGGGCTGCAGAGGGGCGCTGGACGTTGGGATGCTGCTGGCACCATCGCCGCTTGCCAGTGCGGGTGCTGGGGCCACTGCTGTGGTGGTGGTGGTGGCAATGGGTGGGTGGAGGCTGCTGGGTGCGGGCGCGCGCGTGTGAACCACCTCTGGCGCAGAGGCCGGCACAACAGGCGCGTGGAGCGTGCTGCTGCTGGAGCGTTGCCGCTGCGGTGGCGAAGGAGGAGGCAAAGGAGACCCTGGCAGCGAGGGGGGCGTGCGGGCGGGCGCAGCAGCGGCGACAGGCTTGACAGGCTGGATGCGAGGTGTGAAGACGCAGAGCGGGTTACCCGGCGCCAACTGCGTGCATGGGGCATGAGTTGAGCGACGGTCAGGTAAGTGCAAACAAGCTGAAGCAGGTTGAGTGCAAACAAGCTGAAGCAGGTCATCCGCGAAGGCCAAAAATCACCTGCTGCGCGGCTTGGTGTTGCTCGAGTTGCCTCGCCGTCATTGGCGGCGTCCAGGACCACGGCCAGCCGAACTGCTGCCCCCACGACACGACGCACCGCACCGTCGCCGCCCTCCCGGACGCCAGCGCGCGCCCCAGCAGGCTGCTGCCCTGGTGCCACCTCAGCTCGCCGAACGAACGCGCCCCCGCGGGACCCAGCAGCATGGCCAACACCCTCGTGGAGGTCTCAGGCCAGCCCGCCGCAACCGCGTAATGCAGCAGCGCCGCGCCGACGTCCGACATCAGCTTTCGATACGTCGGGTCGCGGATCGACGTGTGCATCGCCAGGCGCGACAGCTGCGCGCCGAGCGCTGCGGCGGCGCGGCGCTCGTCCGCCAGCCAGTAGCGCCGCTCCTGCTCGCCGCTTGGGCCGCCGTGCCTGCTGCTGCCGCTGCTTCCAACTTGCAGGGACGCGTTGTGCGCTCCTGCGGCTCCAGCCGCGAGCACGGCGTGCGCGTAGTCGAACCAGGCGCCCAGGTCCGACAGCAGCGCGCGCGAGCTCTCGGTCGCCGCGCCGCAGCGCAGGTGCACGCTCTTGACGCCACCATTGCTCGCAGTGCTCGCGCTGCTCATGGCCCTGCTGCTCCCGCTGCTGCCAGGAGCAGCGTTGGCATCCCGGCTCGCTCGCTCCGGCGACGGCGACGAAGAGCCGGAGCTGATGGCGCGCGTGCCCAGCACCTCATCGCTGGTGCGCAGCTTGCCCTTGCTGTCGTTGCTGCCCCTCCCCGAGTCCTCGCCGGTGTCAACCAGGCTGCCGCCCGTCGAGAGCGACAGGGACACCGCCTGCCGCTCGAGCGCGCGCTGCTCTGCTGCCGCCCGCGACGGCACGAGGGCCCCGGCAGCAGCAGCTCGCTCAGAGCCGGTGATCTCAGCCGCGAAGTCGCGCAAGCTGGTGGACACGGACAGCGCGGCGGTTGCGGTGCTGGGTGGAGAGGCGGGTGCCATCCCTAGCTCCACGGCGAGGTGCGCAGGCGCGGGGCTGTAGGTCGGGATCGGCGGCATGGCCGCCACTTCTCCGGAGCGCGATGGCGGCGCGTTGCTCGAGAGCTTGCGTTGCTGCGCCACATGCTTGCCCAGGTTGATGGTGCTCGCCAGCGGCGTGCTGCTGTGCCGCACGCTCCACCTCTGCTGCTGCTGCTGCGAGGCCGATGGAGCGGCGGAGGCGGAGGCGGCGCGAGGAGGTGCTGGCTTGGGGGTGCTGGCGAGGAGCTCATGCAGCTCAGGCGCGAGGGACGCCGAGTCTTGGTCGAGAAGCACCAGTGGCTGCATGTCGAGCAGCGTCGTGCCGACCCGCACCTGCGGAGTGCACGCACGCACACCAGCATCGATCGCATCGATGGTCAGCCAGCGCCGATGGGTCTGTGATCCGCAGGCGTCCGTGTGCGTGCTGCAGCAGCAGAGTGGGTGTAGTCACCGTTGAGAGCGAGCAAGGCGGACAGTCTCACCTCAAGGTGCATGGCGCACGGCGCAGGGATGTTCGACACGTCGACGCTCAGGCACCAGCTGGTGAACACCACGTCCGCGTCCTCCCCCGCCGTGCACGGCGGCCCCAGAACCGCCTCGACCGACGCCAGCGCGCCCGTTCGCGAGCCCATGCTCGACGTCAGCGCCGAGCTAAGGGCCGCCACGCGACGCGAGCGCAGATCCGTGGGCGACTTTGACGGCGTCAAGCAGCCCCTGTCGCTGCTGTTATCCCCAGATGCCGAGGCGGTGGAGGAAGCGGTGGCACGGGCCGAGGCGTTGTTGCCGCTGGAGCCCGAACGGTTGCGCCCGCTGGCGCCTGGCATGCGGACGTGCTGGCTCAGCAGCATGGTGGCGAGCTGCTGCTGCTGCTGGCGCCACTCTGCCGGCACGGGTTGATACCACGCTGCTGCTGCTGGAGCGGCGGTGTTAGCAGGTGGCCTGCCGTGGGTGGGACGAGCAGAGGTGTCGGCGGCAGAGGCAGGCGGCGCAATCGGGGGCGGCAGCAGGGCCAGCTTGATGGGAGCGTCCCGCCCTCGCGCCCGGACCAGGAAGCGCACGCCCTGCGGATGGCGGGACATGTGGGCGAGGGCAGCGGGGTATGCTGGCTGTGGTCCTGGCGCCTCTCTCTTGTGGCATGACCCAGATTTGCCCCAGCAACAGATTTGCCCCAGCGGCAGCAGATTTGCCCCAGCAATCCCCGAGCCAAACACCATCATGCTGATTGACCACAGCCACACAGGCATGCGAGAACAGCCCACCCAAAGGGCCCTGCTGCTCACCTGCGAGGTCTTGGCGGCGGGGATAGCCGTGATGAGCGACCGCCGCGTCGCCAGACGAATCAACAGGTGCACCAGCTGCGGCCGCTGCTGCACCGGAGGCACCGGAGGCTGACCTGGCAGCACCTGCGGCGCAATCGCTGCCGGACGCGGCGGCACCACCAGCGCACACGGCGCCAGCGCCGATATCACCACAGCGCTGTTGGCCAGCTCGTAAGCCAGCACCGGCGCGCTGGCCAGCGGCCCGCAGCTGCCCCCGCTGCTGCGGCCGGCGCTGCGACCACTGCTGGTACGCCCCAGAGCGCTGCTGCTCAGCCCGGACGAGCTCGGACCTGGACCCACGCTGCTTGACACCCGCATCAGGCTGCCACCAGCCGGCAGCTCACGCTCCCGCCTCCGTTGCCGCTCGCGCTCCCGCCGCCGCACGTCCGCTTGCAGCTTGGCGGAGGTGTAGGAGGTACTGGCAGGTGGGAAGGAGGGCCGCGGCGGCCTGGCGCTGCTTTCCGAGCTGCTGTCGCCGCTGCTGCCGCAGGTGCTGGTTTGCTCGCTGGTGGACGTGCCGCCGCTGGTGAGCGTGGGGTCCTGGTCGCCTTCCTCCAAGGGCGCCACGCACGTGTAGACGGTCTCATCTTGCTCCACCTGACCACCACACAGCAAGTCAGGACACACACCGCCATTTGAGTCCGTGTGAGGACGTGAGTAGCATGTTTACGTATCTGCTGTCTTGCTACCGGAGCCAGGCTAAGAGCTCGCCTTCGCAACCTCCTCTACATCGCACCGCGCCTCTGCACGCTCGTCTCCTGGCACCTCACAGCACTCACCTGCAGCTGCACTGAGGCGCCAGGCGGTAGGCTCGCCCCCGCACTCCTCAGCCACTGCGACCACGGCGCACGCTGCAGCTCCTGAAGCAACGAATGCACGCCACCACCGCTGCTGCTACCGCCGCCACCGCTGGCACTGCTGCCTTCACCGCCAGACGCAGCGCTGCCCCATTCGCTCCCCTCTCCACCGCTCCCACTCCCGTTGCCATCCCTCCCTTCCCCAGCCCCCTGCAGCTCGCCCGCTGGCCCAATCACCGCATCGTGCGCATCCAGCCAGCCGTGATCAGGGGAACTGCCGCCGCTGCTCGGCCCTCCTCCTCCCTCGCTGCCTCCTCCCGCCACCGCGTTCGTCCCCACACCCTGACCAGCTGGTGGCACGGAGGCCGACGCACTAGTGCTGCCGCTGCTGCCACCGCCGCTGTTGCCGCCGTGCTCGCCGCTGACGCTGCCGTGCGGTGAGTTGTCAGCTGCGCCTGGAGCGCCCGTGTGGGTGAACTCCAGGGTGAGCTCCACACACCCCACGCGCACGCAGGCGGCAGTCAGCTCAATGCCTGTGTCGCTGCTACCGTTGCTGTGCAGAGCCGCTTGCAGCCTGCGCAAAAAGGCAGCAGTGCGCACCAGCAGCCTCAGAGCAAACTGGAGAAACTGTGCAAACGCACGACATAGCTGCCCTGCCCTCACACCCAGAACGCACGCCAAACGGAACCCCGTGCCCTCACCTGCTGTTGAGCTCCCGGTGCAGCGTCTCCATGACGCCGCCCCCCGCAAGCCCCGATGCGGGCTCTGCGCCACGCGCAGGCAGCAGCTGGTCAGCCCTGACGCCTGACAGCTTGATCCGCACGGTCGTCACCACCCGCCGGCAGGGCTGCTGCAGCGGCGTGTAGGCGGGTGGTGCTCGCGCGCGCTGCCGCACCCACGCCCGCAACCGCCGCGCCACCTCCTCCTGCTGCTGCTGCTGCTGCTGCTCCCGCTGCTGCTGCGCCTGCGGTTGCTGGCCTGGATGCTGCTCTGGCCGGGCCGCCACTGGGCACACGCAGCCAGCCCCAAGCAGGTCAGAGAACGGTGCGATGGCCTCCTGTCCGTTTGCGTGCGGCCACGGCACGGGGTCCGGGTGGCCCGGGCACACTCCCAGCAAGCTCAACACGTCAACTGCACCAAGGCGCACTGTCTGACCGTCAGCCTCCTCCTCGCCTCGCTCCTCCTGCCCTAGCCCATGGCTCTCAAACCAGGGAGATGGTGTTGCGCCCTCCTGCTGCTGCGGCTGCTGCTCGCTGTCTACATCGCTGCACACATCGCTGTCGCTGTCGCCGCCAGCATGATGCTCCTGCTCATCGTCAGCCAGGCCACCGTCCTCATGCCTGCAGCTCTCGGTGCTGCCGGGTGCAGCCCTTGCAGGCCTGGTGGCACGTTGCCGCGCCGCCGCACCCGACCGCAGCCACTCCTCCGCTGCACGTGCCGCTGGCGCGTCATGCCTGCCATGAGGCTCAAGGTGCAGAGCATTGGAAGCATCATCCAGAAACTGCCGCTTCAGCTGCTGCTGCGCGGGTGTGCTGACGTGCATGTGGCACTCTGACAGCGCCAGCCGCCGGCAGGGAAGCGTAGCATCAGGCGTGATGTGGACGGCAACCGTCGGTGGCGACGAATCGAAAGAGAGAGGCTCTAGCTCCTCCTCTTCGTCTGCCTGGCTGTCTGGGACTGCCGCTGTGTTAACAGTGCTGGTGGAGAGGAGGTGATGAAGCGAGGCCCACTCCCTCCGCTCCCTCCCCTCGTGCTTCGGCTCCTGCTCCACCTGCTGCAGCCCGGCACCGATGCACTCCTCCTCTCCCGCGTCGCTGCTGGGGCAGCTGATACACCTGATGGGTGCGCCGCTGCTTGCAGAGGTGGGCGCGGTGGTTAGGGACCTGGCCGCGTCAGTGCGGCTGCTGCACTCGGTGCCGCAGGACGACGCAGGCTCTCCAGCGGGGCGCGCTGACGTGCTAAGAGGCCAGGACGTGAGGGCGGGCAGTGGTGGGTGTGCGGGGCCCTGCACCGAGGTGGCGCCGGTGCGCAGTGCGATCCACGCCCCAAGCTTGCTGGGAGTCCCTGCGAGGTGGTCTCCTGGGAGTGAGAGCAGCGGCTGTTGCGGGCCTGTGGTGAGCATGGCCAGGCGAGGGCGGAGCTGCGGCAGGTGGCTGTGCGCTGTGTTGTGCTCCTGTGCTTGAGCAGCCCCGTGCCCCAGCCCGGCCCAGCGTCTGCCGCTGGTGTCCGCGCGCGCCACTGGCACCTGCAGCCCTCCATCCGCATCGGTGCTGCTGTTTGCAGGCGCATGCGGAGGGCTGTGGTGCGGTTGGCCGGCCTGCGCGAACGGCGCCTGGAGGCCGTGCGCCCGCCCGCCCACGCCCGCCGGCTGGGCTGATACACGCGGTTCAGTCATAGTGAAGGGCTCATTGGCCGCAACCTGCAGCACGCAGCCCTCCTCCATCCTCCTCCTGGGCGTCCTGCGATTTCGAGGGGGAACCAAGTCATCGGGGCCTCACCTCCGAGCGCGCCAAATGCACGACGACACGTACTCTGAAGCTCGCCTCAGCTAGCGAAGCATACTGCGACGTGGGGCCGCGCTGCTTCGGTGCGGACTCCCCTCCACTGCGAACACGGCCCCGAGGCGGAGCGCGAGCGCGAAGCCCACGCGCGGCTCTAGCACTCACTCAGTGAGGAGCCTCTATGTAGTGGTCATGTTGATGGTGAGCGTGAGAGCTCCTCCGCTCCGCTCCGTCTTCCTACTGGTGGACCTCGGCCTGCTGAGTCTGCGGCCACAGTCTGCCACAACCTATCGTGAATCCAGCTGTTGAAGCGCTCTACTCCTGCAGCTCTGGATTCTGGCGCCGGTGGAATGGACGCGCATGCCCTTCAGCCATGGTTCGCGAGAGTGCGGATGTGCAGAGCAGCTCCGTTACGATGAGGCGGTGCTGCCACACCAGCAAAATGGCCGCGTTGCGTTCTGCGCTGACGGGCCAAGCATCTTGCCTGTGGTCCTGGCCTCCGCGTGGCGCCACGCCAGCCGCTTCGTGCTCAAGCTGGCAGCAGGAATGGAGGCCGGAGCAGCACCACCAGCAACCACGCCACCCCAGAAGCCGGTGGGCGTCCAGCAGCAGGCCCCTGATGCCGCCAGCCGCGCAGCCTCCGGACCTTGTGCAAGCGCCCGCACACAGCGAAGGCCTCAGCACTCTCAAGCGAAAGGCAAGCCCTCCGGTGCTGCACCTGCTCTCATGCCTCACCCACGCAGACGGGACAATCCTCTGTTTGCTTGGGTACACCGTAGCGCACCATTGCACTGCTGCACCCACGACACCTGCCATCCGTGCCAATGCAACGGTGACACCATGCCACCACTCTGCCACACGCAGCTCCAGGCCGTGCAGGCGCGGCACCAGGCGCTGTGTGAGCTCATGGACCTCCCCGCCTGCAAGGCACGCCTGGCGCTGCTGGAAGACCAGGCGAGCCATGGGGGGCTGTGGGACGACCCCCAACGCGCCCAGGCCTTGATGTCCCAGGTCAGCGTGCTCAGGTGGGTGCAGCGAGCGTGTTTCGTTTCGTTTCGTTTCGTTTCATGTTACCGTCAGCCGGTCATGGCTGCTTGGCAGCGAGCGTGTGCATGCGCACCAGGCGTGCTCACAGCAGGTAGATGCCGACGTCTTCCCCACCAGGCGCCAGCGCACTACTGGGCAGGCAGCCAGTCATTGGGAGGGTGGGGCGACAGTTGGCCTGCGCTCTTGACGTGACCCCTTGCCTTTCCTGGTGCTGTGTGTGCGTAATGGACAGGTCACAGGTGGAGGCGGCGGGGCAGTGCGGCTCACAGCTGGAGGAGGCTGCCTTTGCCGTGGAGCTTCTGGAAGAGTCACAGGTGTGGGCGGCGGCATGGAGGCATGGGGCCCTCAAGGCTTGCGTGGCTTCAGCCACATGCATGGGGGTGTTTACAGCAACGGACGAGGTGCTGCTCGCCAACAGCGTACGAGAGGCTTTGTTGCGTCCATGAGTTCACACTCAGGGCTGTGCTGCACTGTGACACTGCCTGCAGGGGGATATGAGCGCGCCTGAGCAGGCGGAGATCACGTCCCAGGCATTGGGCACGCTGCAGGCCCTAGAGGGCACGCTGTCGCGCATGGAGCTGCAGCGGCTGCTCAGCGGTCCGTACGACGACAGGTCAGCTTTCATGTGTTTCAGCATGCCATCCACTGCGTGCTTGCCACCTGGCGAGAGAATGGCCATCCCAGCAGGAAAGACAGCCCTGTGTCCACAGCTGTTGGTATGGAGATGTGCTCGCACGTTGCGAAGTGCGCAGCCCTGGGGCCCAGGGGTGCGGCAATCCAGATGTGTGCACGCCTGCCTGCATGCATGCATGTGCACCTGCAGGAGCGCCAGGCTCACCATCACGGCGGGGGCAGGTGGCGTGGACGCCATGGACTGGTGCGTGCTCATCGGGGGGGTCGCTGCTGTGGCACGGCAGAGCTTGCCGGGCAATTGTTAGTCGAGTCCTCCACAGGTTGAGCCTGCGTGCGATGGACAGGTTGCTCTGCTTGTGGTTGTGTGCCTGCAGGGCAGAGATGCTCGAGCGCATGTATCTCAGGTAAGGTACCCCGCTGCCATGGCATGCCCGCCTCTGCCTCTCCAGCTTGCTGATGTACGCTCCATTCATGTTGCGATTCGTGCGGCCCTCCCTGCACCGAATCCTGCTGCCTCCGTGCCTCAGTGGGCAATCACCCGGCAGGTGCTCACAGCAGCTGCGCCCATGCAAGGCCTGTCCAGCTGTGTGGTGCGCGCATGGCACTGGAGTCCTCGCAGCCACTCCACTTGCACCTGCGCCTGCACACTTGCGCACCTGCAACCGCAAAATGTGCACCCCCACCCCGCCTGCTCCACCCCACAGGTGGGCCCAGCGTGAGTCCCGTGGTCTGTCCGTCAAGGTGCTGGACCGTTCGCCGGGCGAGGAGGCGGGCGTCAAGACTGTGGAGCTCGAGGTGCAGGGGCCGTTTGCCTACGGCTGGCTCAGGAGTGAGAGGGGCACGCACAGGCTGGTGCGCAGCTCGCCGTTCAACGCTAAAGGGCTGAGGCAGACCAGCTTCGCCGGTGAGGAGGCGGGCGGCGGTGGCACGGGCGCGGGTGGGGCGGGCACTGGCACACGTACCTGTTGGCATGGGGCCGTTTGCTGGCTGGAGATTGCTGTGCCAGATGTGAGGCTTGGCACACAGCATCCACAGGCATCGTGTTGCTGCCCACCTGCCTCACAAGTTGCGTGATGTCCATGGCACTGTCAATTGATGGCCTGTCAATGCATGGCTTGGCATGCGCCACCTGCAGGCGTGGAGGTGCTTCCCGTTTTGAGCGAGAGCGAGGGCGGCGACCAGCTGCCCGACCTGGACCTCAAAGAGCAGGACCTGGAATTCCAGTTCATGCGCTCGGGCGGCGCCGGCGGGCAGAACGTCAACAAGGTGGAGACGGGCGTGCGCGTCACTCACGTGCCCACGGGCCTCACAGTCAAGTGCACACAGGTGAGCACATGCATAGTGATGCCGTCGTTGCCATTGCAGCTTCAAGCTGATCTAGATGCAGATGCTGTGCTGGTGCTGGTGCTGGTGCTGGTGCTGGTGCTGGTGCTGGTGCTGGTGCTGGTGCTGGCGCTGGCGGTGGTAGTGCGACATGGGTGGTCGTCGCACGAGGGCGGTGTGCGCTTGTGGCAAGACTTCAGTGGTTGAGACGGCCCCTGTACCTGTACCCGTGTGCAGGAGCGCACCCAACTAGCAAACCGCGCCATTGCGCTCGACATGCTGAGGGCCAAGCTGCTGGTGGTCATGGAGGAGCAGGCCGCGCAAAAGGTGCGTAGGCGCGTGGCCTGGCGGCCTGGGCGAGACAAGCCGCTAGCAGGCGAACAGGCGACAGCAGGAGAGAGTCACACGCGCACGCGCCATGCACGATTGTATGGTGGGTAGACGATGCTGGCTCGCTTGGAGCTGTTGTCAACCTGCTGCTGCCTGAAATTCTACCACCACTTGTGGTGGTGGCGTGCAGGTTGCAGAGATCCGCGGGGACATGGTGGTGGCGGCGTGGGGCCAGCAAATCCGCAACTACGTGCTGCATCCCTACACCTTGGTCAAGTGCACGCGCACGGGGCACGAGACGTCGGACGCCGAGGGTGTGCTGCTCGGCGGGGACCTGCTGGACGGCTTCATGGAGGCGTTCCTCAGGCACAGGGGGAGCAAGGAGGCGGCGGCGGCACTGGCGGCGGACCCGGGACCGTAGACTTATTAGCTGGGGGCGGCAGGGGGAAATGCTGGCAGCATGTGTACAGTGTTTGGGGCCCCTTAGGCCACAGCTGTTGGCAGCATGGAATGAGCGTGCGATTTTGCTGCCGCTGTCACGACATACGGTGCGGCACATTTTTGCCGCACTTTTGCTGTTACGCACTGAGGCAAGACACCGTCTGTGTTGCAGGCAGCGGACCTTGACGTGAATTCAATATTTATATGTGTGGGCCAAGAAGCTCAAGCTGCAACCAGTTGCTCTGTGAGCCATCCGAGCTTTTCTACGCCGCATGCGTCCCTCCTGTCCAAGCTCCTTCCTCTCTACTCTCTGTCATCACGTCATGTTGATGCGGAGGTGGTGTAGGGCCGCTGCCAGCCGGACTGCGCCAGCCTGGCCGTGACCTCAGCCTCGTACTCGGTGAGCAGCAGCGACACCTCGGTGGACACGTTCCTGCAGGCAAGCAGGGCCAGCAGCAGCACGGCGGCAGGGATGGCCTTGAGATGGAGAGCCGTCATGGTGCTCGGAGGCAAGTGAGGCGACGCCGCACTGGTAGCGCCACAGTGAGGTTGGCAGGAGGAAGAAGAGAGAGGGTTGCAGCTAAGCATCAGCAAGGCCTGCCAGTGAGGTGAGAGAACCGCATGCTGCCCACCTGTGAGGCGTGAGGAGGCTCCACACCACCCTCATGTCCTCCTGCCGCGCTGTTAGCTTGTCCTGAGACAAGCCTGCTGCTTTCGGTGTTGCTGCATTGCCATCATCCTCCGCTGCTGTTGCAGCGCCGCCGCTTCCTCTCCCGCCTTCCCTGCGCCCTGGCAGGCCCTCAGTATGGCTTTCTCCATGGCTGGCTGGCTGTGGTTCCTGCTGCTGATGTGGCTGTTGTGCAGTTGGTGAGGCGGCGGTGTGGGGCTGCAGAGGCGGCTGAGATGATGTGCGTTGCGGTGGATCGGTGGAAGAGGAGGAGGAGGAGGTGGAGGAGGACGTGGTGGTGGTGCTGCTGCTGCTAGCGATGTCATGTGCATGGTCGGGGGCTTGCAGCGTGGTGAGCACCAGCGCGTCCCACAGCTCTTCCACGCGATCCAGGGCTTGGAGGGCCTGCGGCGCATGGGCACATGGGTGAACATGCTCACCCAGCAAGTTGTGCTGGTTGCGTGTCAACTGGTTGCAACCAGTTGTGCCGGTTGTTTGTCAATGTTCACGCAGCACGCATTGCCTCGCTATCAGGCACGCGCCTGCAGCCCTCACCTGCTCTCCCTGGGCGCTGCCGCTGCCGAACTTGCCCTGAAGCTGCTGCCGCACCACGCCCAGGTTGACCTGCGTCACCCACCACCACGCGTACACACATGCACCGGAAGCCCCATCAGCTGCATGCGATTTGGCCTCAGATGAAGGCCACACCGTTGCTTCATGGTTGCTGCTTGCTATTACAGTTCTGCTTCTGCTTCCAGACACGCAAACACAAACCTGTGCAAAGTCGCGCGCCACCATGAGGTCGTGTGCCGCCTGCCACGCCAGCAACGCCTGGCAGTAGCTGCGCGCCGCCGCCGCCTCGCTCGCCATGTCCTGGAGCTTGGCCCTCAGTGCCTGGCTCGCCTGCACGTGCGGCACGGGCAGATGCATGTGATGCTGCAACCGCAACCGCAACCGC
>QAXK01000253.1:0-28132 GCA_004335735.1 Chlorella sp. KRBP
GAGCTCGGGCTCGTGGAGCAGGAGGAAGGCGAGAGAGAGCTGCTTGCATAATCGAAACCACCACAGGACATGCCAAGCCCAATGGCGGCCGGGCAACACACCCCGTTGGAGCAGACCAGGGACGATGCAACAACTGGCACTGCATGGCGTTCACGACAGGTGTCATGATGCTGCAGCCGTCACAAAAGATCGCGTGTGCTCCCCACTTGTGCGGCACATACGAACGAGCGTGTGCAAGCGCTGCCAGCCCATCAGCCTCAGCGTCTCCGCAGCGCACGCACCTGCGCAATCACCTCCTTGTAACCTCCGGTCTCGGCGGACGTGCAGCTCAGCAGCTTGACGTTCCACCCCACTTTCTGTGAACACAACAAGCACACGACCGAATGCGAGGTGCACGCCGCACGTTTGCCACTCTGCAGCGTGCTCCATGACATTTATCCTGGGCAAGTGTACTCATGTGCACCTCAGCACATCCCTCACCTGGGCATAGCGTAGGTACATGCGGTAGAGGTCTCCCGCCCAGATGGAGGCCTCATCACCGCCCGCACCCGCACGAATCTCAAGCATGATGTTGCGCTCGTCAAGCGGGTCCCTGCACGCACGCCAACGTACTCGCACCACACCCTTGTGACGCCATTGAGTGCCAACGTGTCCGTTCCCGCCTGCCCGCCTGCCTGCCTGCCCGCCTGCCTGCTGGCCCTCCCTCTGTCCCGCCTGCCCCGCTGCACTGTGCACTACCGCCGCTCCGCTCCTTGCTCACTTGGGCAGCAGCATGAGCTTGAGCTTGGTCTCCAGCTCCCCCAGCTTCTTCTGCAGCTCGGCAATCTCCTCGCGCGCAAACTCCGCCATCTCTGGGTCACCCTGCATGTCCCGACAACCAAGACACCGCACCTCTCCCTCCGTCAGATGGTGACGTCGAAGCGTTCCGTGTCACTGAGCGCCAGTCAGCTAAGGCACCACTGCAGCCGGCAGCAAACCACGTGCCTGCTGCTGCCATTGAGACGTTGTCACTGCTGCAGCTTCAGGCTGTGCGCCCTCACCTGCACCTCCTTGAGGAACGTCTGAGTCTCCGTGAGCTGCTTCTCCGTCTCCACATGCTCCCTGTGCACGCACACCCGGCACGTGTAAGCGTGAGCTGCTTCCCACGCCACAGCACGCAGACACTCAGCATGGCCACCAGGCGCTGGCTGCCCGTTGATGCTGCAAGCGACGAGGCGCACCTGTATGCGCTGACTACCGCCTCGACCTCGCCCGCGGCCTTGGCCACCTTCTGGAACTCCTCTGCGTTGTTGGCCACCTGCAGCAGCACCCGTGGCATGCATGTGCAGGCGCAGCACGCTTGCGGTGCGGGCGAGGCGCGCTGCCGAGCGCCTGCGTGCCGATGGCCACAAACGACCGCCATCCCGAGATTTCGTGTGCGGCAATCTGACCTCTGGGTCGGCCATTCGCAGCTGCAGCTCCTTGAAGGTGGTTTCCGTGGCGTAGAGCTTGTCCACCATGTAGCTCTCCAGCGCTTGGCAGGGCGCCACGGGGCGCGGGTGCAGCCGCCGCACCACCGGCGCGCATTCCAGCCTCCCAGACGCGGGGCGCGCTGACTTGAAGCATTGGCTACGCGCCACGCGGCCCACTGGCTGCATCAGGCTGCTGCTCGAGCTGGTGCTTGAGGAGCTGGTGGCCCGGCTCTGGGCGCTTCGCTGCTGCATGGCCCCTCGACGTGGGAGAAGCACTAGCTGGGCACTACTGATGAGCGCTTTTCGCGTCGAGCAGACGCCTGTTGCGCGTGCTGCCAATCGTTTAGACCTAAAACCTCCCAATTGGAAAGCGGAACAGCGAGGCAACGAGGCAGCAGTGCAGCAGCATCACCTCGCAGCTTGGACCTCCATTGCAGCTTCTGCCCCCCGCACGATGGCCAGCTCGATGGCGCGCCGCTCTCTCCCCTGCAGCACCTCATCCGCGACCAGTGCGGCGCCACACAGTGAGCGCTGCGAGGCGTGCAATCGCGCATGGATGGGCTTGCGCAGGAGCCGCTGGCTCACTCCTCCTTCCGCGGGTGTTCTTGTGCAGGAGCCGTGCGGACGTCGATCCTGCCTCCCCGCGCAGCCATCACAGCGGAACGCGCGACGCTCGACATCTCAAAGGTGCGAGTGACGGCGCCGCAGCGCCGATTAGTGTGGACGCCGGCACCGTGCGGAGCCCTGTTCTGCAAGGTTCTGGAGAGCAGAGCCGTGAGGAGCAGCAGAGCAGACTTGTGGGGTGGCATCAATGCAATGCGTGCAGATGTCGCCAATCCATGACCGAGTGCTCGTCAAGCCGCTGGACGACGAGCAGGTGCGGCCGCCGCCCGACGCGCACGCTTGCCGCGGGCGAGGCTCCCCTCAGCAGTGCAGCACAGCACACGGCGTGTGGCATGCCTGTGGTGCCGTGCAGAAGACAGCGGGCGGCATCCTGCTCCCAAAGGCAGCGCCCAAGGCGCCCTCAGACGCGCACTTCGGCGAGGTGCGTCTGGGCACAGAGCACAGCGCCTGGTGCTGGGGCTGGATGGTGCCTTCAGCTGGGGCTCCTTCAGCTGGCTGGACTCGCACAGGCACCGTCCCCTGCAGGCGCAGTGTGCTGACGACCAGCAGTGCACGGGTGCTGGCGCCCTCTGTTGCCCGCTGCAGGTGGTGTCTGTTGGGCAGGACGTGAAGCTGGGTGTGGCGCCAGGAGACACCATTGTCTTCCAGAAGTACGCCATGGCAGAGGTACGCCCGGGCACGAAAAACACGGTGCCCTGGTGCAGCGGGGTGCTTGCGGAGGCACACCAGAGAATGGGGAAAGGCAGCAGGGGCACACCTTGACCGCAGCCACATGACGTGCTGTAGCAGGTCACTGTCCCTGGGCAGCCGCCAGCTGACAGGGCTGAAATTGCTACAAACGTGTTGCTGCTGTTACTCGCGCAGGTGGAGGTCAAGGACGGGCAGATCCTCTTCATTGCCGAGAAGAGCATCCTTGGAAAGCTTACCAAGTGATCACCTGGATGAGGACCTGCCTTTAAGGCGTTCACCTTGTTCCCATCACTTTCCTTTGACGACCACACGCTTCTGCACCTCCCTGCTCCTACCCGGTGGCCCATGCAGTGGCCCAACTGCAACTACTTCTCTCCACAGCTTGCCGTGCGCCGTATGGGTTGCAGCTACAGCGGACAGATTAAGCGCCTTCAGTAATCAGCAGCTCAAGTACACAGCATGTCCTGCGGGAACTGAAACTCGAGCCTGGGTGCGGTGGGGGAGAGCACAGACACGCCAGGAACGGCACGCGCAGAACTAATACAGACAGTACGTACACACAAGGTACACTGGAGAAGGAGCATCTTGAGCTAAGCGAAGAGAGACTGCCTGAAGCAGGCGGGCGCACTGGTTGGAAAGGGATGCGGGAGGTGATGTTTGAGCGTGTGCTTGCTCAGGCTCAGACGGTGATGTTGAGCATCTGCCTGAGCAGGCGCGCGCACTCGTCGTGCTGCTGCTCCTCCCACAGGCTGTCCACCCACGGCAGGCCGTGCCGCTGGAAGTGCTTGACCTGCGCAACAGAAGGCGAACGGCACGCGATCAGTTTGCTGCCGGCCACCACCCCGCCATCACCATCCTGCTCAGGCCCCACTGTGCACGTGGCGCCACCAGGAGCCAGCCCACCTTGTCATGACATCACCACATCCCGCCCAGCACCACATCCCGCACCTGCTCGCCGCTCATCTTGCTGATGGCCATCCACACGCTGCTGACCGACGGACCACTGTGCTGCCTCAGCCCCAGCACAATCGGCCGCAGCAGGTCCAGCACCACCCCCGCCACATCTCCACCATCCTGCCCCTGCGGCCCTCCCGCCCCTCCAGGGCCCTCTGAACCCGCCCGCACCGCCCCTCCCTGCCCCACACCCATCCCCATCCCCATCCCCGCCTCCACACCAATGCCACTTAGCTCACCACCCAATGGCGGGACGCTCCCCGCCCTTGGCGCCACCACGCCACCCACTCCTGCACCCGCCCCGCCCCGCTGCTGGTGCAGCTGGTAATCCTTGAAGGGAGAGGGCAGGTTCTGCAGCTGCAGCGCCACCACAGCCACCGCCGCAGCCGTGCCACTGGCGTCGCACGCTGGCGGGCTGCTGTGCCTCTCCCCGCTGCCACCCTGCTGCTGCTGCTGCTGGTACTGCTCTTGCGGCGGAGGCGAGGACGAGGCAAGTCCGTCAACCCCCACACCCATGATGCGCATGAGCGCGTCCCGTGCGGCATCCACCGCATTCCCATTCCCACTGCCCACCGCCGCCGCCGGCCCACCACCACCCGCACCCGCATTCACCGCCGCCGCCGCCACCGCCGCCGCCGCCGTCGCGCGGGCAGTCGGGCTCCCATCGCCGCCGCCGTCACCACCCTCCACCCCCACGCCACTACCCTGCACTCCCACCACCCGCCCCACCGCCGCCGCCCCTGGCGCCAGCTGTGCGAGCAGCATCTCCCTCCCCACGCCACCACCACCACCACCACCACCATTCAGCGCGCAATCACCTTCGTCGCTCCCGCTGCCGCTCCCGGTGCAACCGTCCATCCCATCCACTCCCACCAGCCCCGCCGCGACCGCCGCAGCCACCGACATGCCGTTGCCAATCCCAGCACCGCCCGGCTGCTGGACTAGCACGTGGCGGCGGATGCGGTGCAGCTGCTTGCCACCCTTGGCGACAAACTTCTTGCCCGTCAGGTGCAGCGTCGCACTCACCAAGTCGTGCTGCTGCTGCACTTGCTGCACCTGCTGCTGCTGTTGCAGGAGCTGCCCAGCCTGCCCCGCCCCCTGCACACCACCACCATTGTTGCCGCCGCCGTTCGCGCTGCTGAGCAGAGCCGACGCGACGTGTGGCATCCGCTGCTGCGCCTGCTGCTGCTGTTGCTGCTGCACCACCGCGATGGAGCCCTGGTGCCCGACCTGCTTGGCCAGCGCAGCCAGCGCCTGCTGCTGCGGCAACGACAGCTGGATCCCCGCCTGCCCATGCTGTTGCTGCTGCGCCTGATGCTGCACCGGCGGACCGCCAATGTGCCCAGTGATGGTCGGATGCAGCACGCGCCGGTACACCTGCGGTGTGCGGCCAGATGTTGGTGCCTTGGTGGCTCGGTGACTGCATGCTCTGGCCTGGGCTGCGTTGCCGCCCCGTTTGCAAGCGCACACACACACACACCTGCGCCTGCTGCTGCCCCTGCTGCGCCGCCGACGGAGGCCCCGCGGATGGCAGGGACGACGCCGAGTGCGTGCGCTGGTGGTGGTTTGGGTGGTTGTGGTGTCCGCCGCCCGGGCCGAGCACCGGTTGCATGGGCGCGGTGGGTGCGACGGTGGGCTCCCGGACCTCCAGCACGAGTACCTTGGAGGTGCACAGCAGGCGGACCTGGCCGGTGCTGGGCTCCTGCCACCAGAGGTGGCTGTTTTGCTCGAAGGGGTACGGGCCGGGGGCACGGTCCGGGTCCAGGGCGCGCCAGCCGACCATGACCTTGCCGAAGAGCGGGGGCAGGTGGGCGCCCTCCACGTGCACCTGCGGGCCGTTTCGTCACCGCCGTCATCAATTGCATGGCGTTGACGGCAGGTGTCGTGATGCTGCAGCCGTCGCAAAAGACCGCCAGGCAGGCCTCGCCAGGCAAAGAAAGTGAGCGGTAGCAAGCGCAGGTTGTTTGAGATGGCGCTGGCCAGGCGTGGCGAACAACGCTAGCACAAACACAACACTCCGATGGCGTGTCCAGCAGACTGCTGCGTTCAGTCTGTTGTGCATTCCTCATGTATTGCCAGCGGGCATTTGCCCAGCTTCTGCTCGCTGCAAAAGAGCAGCCATTCACCTGCTTGGTTGCGGGGTTGTGCCTCAGGCGCACCCACTCCATGCTGGAGAGGATGTACTTGGTGCCGCACATGAAGATGAGGCGGACGGTGCAGGCCTGCGGGGCGCAGACACGTGCACAACACGACGTGTGCATGGTCTTTAGTGACGGCCGCAGCATCATGACACCTGTCGTGCACGCCATGCGATGATGGCGATATGATGATGACACACAGGCACGCTGTCGTGAACACCATGCAATGATGATGATGATGATGGCACAGGCGCGCAGTGCACATGCAGGGCTCTGCTCACCTGCTGCGGATCCAGCGCCATGGCAAAGTGCCGCTGCACCAGCCCGTCCGGCACAATCAGCGGCTGGTTGCCCACAATCGGGATCTCAAACTGGTGCTGCGCCTGACGGGGCAACGTGCTCACCGCGCCCAGCCCCGACCCACCACCATTCCCACCACCACCCGCCGCCTGCTGCTGCTGCTGCTGCGCCTGCTGCATCCCGCTGCCCACACCCATACCACTACCGTTGCCGCCGCCACCACTGCTCGTCCGCTCGCCCCCCATGCCGCCACCCGCCGCCGTCGCGCCCATCCCAGTAGCCGCCGGCGCCGACGTCCGCCTCTGCAGCTGGTACGGCTGTCCCTGCTGCTGCTGCTGCCCCTGCTGGTGCTGCCCCTGCTGCTGCAGCAGCGACGCAGACACGGGCACGCTGCCACCGCTGCTGGTCGCTCGTGGCCTCGGCAGACCCGCCGCCCTCCCATTGCCGCTGCCCCCTTGCACCTGCTGCTGCTGATACAGCTGCTGTGGGTGCTGCTGCTGCTGGTGGTAGTGTTGCTGTTGCATCATAGCGGGGTGGTTGGGGTATGGGTGCTGCGGGTGGGGTGGTTGTGGGGGCGGAGGGGCGTTGGCGGCGAGGGACTGGGAAGCGGCTTTGCGCATGCCGGCCATGAGCTCGGCGACGGCGAGCGAGTCCTCGTCCATGAGCATCAGCAGGTCGGCTTCGGTCATGGCGGAAGAGGCAGAGCCGTTGTGGGGGGCGGTGGTGGTGGTGGCGCCCGTGGCGCCGTCGGCGGTGGCAGCAGCACCTGCGCACGAGGCAAAGGTGAGAGTGAACGCTAGTTAGCGTCTGTGAGGCAGCGTCCACACGGAAGTGGAATTGCTTGGGACGTGCACACGAGCACCACCAGTAAGCAACATGAGTATGTGGATTCAAGACAAGTGCCGTGGCCACCGGCAGCAGCACCTGCGCACGAGCACCACCAGGAAGCAACATCATCACCGTCAGTGCGTGCAGTATTCAAGACGAGTGCCATGGCAACCAGGCCACAATGCGAGAGTCAGTGCGCGGTACAGCAGCTAGCAGTTGAGGTGAAGCCACGGCGCGTGAATCCTCCTGTCCTGCAGCACCACGGCACCTGCCGTGAACGCCATGCAATGATGACGATGTTGATGATATGTTGATGATATAATGACAAAGTACCACCCCCATCCAGCGCTCACCTGCTGCAGCCTCCGCCGCAGCCCCGCCCCACTCCTCACCCCCTGCCGCCCCATCCACGCTCATCCTCCTCCTCCTCTTGGCCTGCGCCGCCGCCGCTTCCAACGCCGCCCGCTGGAACGCAGCGCCGCCGTCCACATCCCCCGCCCCACCCGCCACCTCCCCGACCGCACACGCCTCCCCGTTGCCGCCGCCGCCGCCAACCACACCCCCGTGGCGGCCACCCGTCCCGCTGCTCGCCGCCGCCACATGCCCAAACCCGCCGCCGCCGCCACCCCCTGCAACAGCACCGCCTCCGCCACCAGAGCTAGTGCGGGACGAGGTGCGGCCGCCGCCGGGAAAGGTGACGCGGTGCGGGTGGGCGAGGGGGGCGGGCGGCGGCAGCGTGAACGGCGGCTCGACGAACTCGTCGGAGCGCGCCGGAGGGCGGCGCTTACGCATCGGCCGGCCGCAGTCGCTGACCATGGGGCCGCTGGTGGTGGCGGCGGCGGAGGAGCTGTGGGGGCCGAGGTGGTGGGTGGCGTGGTGCTGGGTGGGTGGGATGGCTGCGGCGGTGGCGAGGTTGTGGTAGACTTGGGCCATGAAGCCGTTGGGGTCTGAGGCGTAGTGGTCGGCGCACCTGCGGGGGATGGAAGGAAAAGGGACGTGGTGGTGCTTTGCTTGGCGAGGCCTGCCTGGCAATCTTTTGTGACGGCTGCAGCATCATGACGCCTGTTGTGAACGCCATGAGATGATGATGATGATGGTGAAGGGAACAGGGTGGGACAAACAGAAAACCCTTGTTGGTGGTGAGTTGTGCGCGTGTTGGGAGGCACTGGAACAAGAAGAGGTCAGGGAGATGGATGTAGGGCTGTGCCGAACGAGCGACTCACCCCGCGCAGAGGTTGGCGTAGGCCGTCTGCTGGGCAGCAGCCGTCTGCTGGGCAGCAGCCGTCTGCTGGGCAGCAGCCGTCTGTTGGGTAGCAGCCGGCGTAGCGTCCGCAGCCGGTGCCGCCTCAGCAGATGGCACCGCTGCATCCCCTGGCGCAGCAGACACCTCCGCCGCCACCGCCGCGGCAGGCGCAGCCTGCACCTGCTCGGCCAAGGGCTGCGCGGCTGGCTCCTCGCCCTGTGGCTGTGAGCTCCCCTGCCCCGCCTGTGGCTGGACGCCATCCTGGACACCGCTCACGGGTGCCGTCGCCTCCACCGCAGCAGGAGGAGCCACGCTCTCCTGCTGCCGCTGCACGCTCTCCTGCTGCTGCTGCGCAGCGTCGACCTCGTGACGCCCCTCAGAGACTGCCGCCGCAGCACTCGCCGCTCCAGTGGAAGCCGACGGAGCAGTGGCAGTCGCACCAGGCGCGGTTGCGTTAGGGGCGTTAGGGGCAGCAGCGGCGGCGGCGGGGGCTGCTGCGTCAGGCGCAGGGACAGCAGCTGCTTCAGCGCAAGAGCCGCCGTCGAGTGGCCAGCCCTTGGCCCAGCCCCGCTCGCAGCACGACGGCGCACCGCACCCAGCGCAGCTAGTGGGACCGGAATGGTACTGCCCTGAAAACACCGATGGCTGCAGCTGCTGCTGCTGCTGGTCCACCTCCATCGCCGCTCCCAGTGCAGTCCCGTCGAAAGGCGCGGCGATGGCTGCAGCGGCGACCGACGCCATGGCGAGCCGGCTTGCGCCGCCGCCGCTGCTGCCCCGCGGCCTTCCGGGGCCTCGGCGTGCGGTGGTGCTGGCGGCGGCAGCGGCGGCGAGCAGAGTGGCGGCGCCGTCGGCGCCTCCGTCGGTTGGGAGCGAGTTGGTGGTGTGCAGCTGCCGGGGAGGGGCGGCGCCGCCGCCGCTGCTGTTGCGGCGGCTGCGGCCGCCGTGCGGGGGCAGGTGCTGCTCGTCCTTGGCGGCGGCGGCGGCGGCGGCAGCAGCGGCCATGATGGCGTTGAGTTTGTTGGTCTGGGCGCTGTTGCCGTGCATGTGCTGCTGTTGGTCGTGGTGGTGCTGCGGCCAGGACGCCTGAGCGGGCGAGGGCGAGTGGCCGCGTACCTTGCTCGCCGACTGGCGCGAGGAGCGGGGCCGCCCGGGGTGCGTGTTCTCATCCGCCATCATCTCATCCTCGCTGTCGGGCGGCGTGGGGCTGCCGGTGGTCCGCGCGATGCTCTTCCTGAAGGCCCCCGGGTTCTTGGCGTACCGGATCCCGCAGCCGTTGCAGAGGTTGACGTCCGCCTGCGCCTGGCGGCCGTTCCCGATGAACACCGGGACCGTCCAGCCGCGCCGCCAGACGGTGCTGGTCTCGGCGTGGCAGTGCGTGCACGACGTGTTGCCGACGCGGCGGCTGCCAACGAAGAGCGGCGTGCCGGCGACCACGGGCCGCGCGGAGACGGCCTGCTGGCCCTTGAGCGTGGCGGTGGAGCTGGGCGAGCGCGACCACTCGACCTCGAGCACGAGCAGCTTGTCGGTGGAGAGCGGGAGCGGCATGCCGGTGCCGGGGTCGAGCCAGTGCGGGCGGCCGTTCACCATGGTGGCGTGGAGGTCCGGGCCGCTGTCGGCGGTCACGACGCTCCAGCCGAGGATGCGCTTGCCGAGCACCGACGAGGTGTCGGCGCCCATCACCGGGATCTGCGGTGTGAGGGCAAGGGGCAGGGAGGGAGGGCCAGGGGCAGGAATGGATGCATGCACAGGAATGGATCAAGGCAACAGCGCTCTGCAGGAGGTCCAAGGCACGCTGGGGCACCACGTGCGGCTATCTTTCTGTGCCTGGGAGAGGGCGGTCAGGCTGATCGAAACAAGGCCCCAACATACTCCCCCCGCTAGACTCACATACGAGTGGTTGGCCTTGAAGGTGAGCTGCACGCGCTCGCGGCTCATGCTGAGGCACTGCCCGTTTGCGCCGCACTGCATGGTCAGCAGCCGCATGTACACGGTGGCGTTGTCCGCCACCATCTCTGGCATGTGCGCCTGGCAGAGCCGCCTGGGCACCAGCAGCTTCTCCTGCACGATGGTGAAGCTGGTGGGGGCCGTGCTCCGGCCCGACGCATGGGGCGCCGCCTGCGCGCCACCGGCGCCGACGCCGCCAAGCATGCCGCTAGATGGCGGCGCCTGCTGCTGCTGCTGTTGGGGTGGGGGTGGCTGCGGCGGCATGGGGCCGGCGGGCGCGCCGGCGACATCACCAGGGTGGGTGGCTGCGGGTACGTCGGCGTTGCTGGCGTTGTTGGCTGTGGCGGCGTTGGGTGCTTGCACCGCGGGCCGCGGGCTGTGGTTGCTGTTGTTGTCGCTGAGGGAGGCCAGGGGCCATCGGACCTGCAAGAGTGGTCAGCAGGCAAGCCACACAGCTGCGTCGTGCGCGTGATTGCGCCCCAACGCCGAGATGCACGATTTGTGTTTGGAGCCAGCTGTCGCGCGTAACGCGCCCACCTGCGGCTGCTGGCTCTTGTGCGCGGAGCCGGAGGGCACCGTGTCCATGGGCGCCAAGCTCTCCTGCGCCGGCGTGCTCTCCTCGGCGCTGCGCTCCTCCATTCTTGCCTGCGCGCATTGACCAGGCCTTGACCGCACAGGATGGTCCCCAGGCTCGCCGCGGCAGGCACCAAGCATCCCGTGCTGCAAGCAGGCGCCTGTCTGTGCCTGCTGCCTGGCCCGCTGGCGCTGCTGGGGCCTCCTGCTGCGTCTGGGCAAGTGCGAGAGGACCAGTCCCAGTTCGCGCTGCCCAGCAACAGCGAGGCGCTACAGGGCAGCGAGCGTGCAGGGCGCTGATCCGCTGTGCCTCTCCGGGCTGCAGCACGCCGCGTGGAGGGCCAGTCAGAGTCCAATCGCCCGATGGCCATCTGCGCGTTCAAGCAGCTGAAGCAGGAATCCCGCGCGTCTGCAGACGCACCTGCGGAGGCCTCCTGGTGGTCCAGGAGGCGTAGCTCTCCCGCTGCTGTGTGACTGCGCCGCTTGTTGGAGTTCCGCTGCGCGCCCTTGGTGTGGGGCGCTGCTCCGAGAGGCTGTTGTGCTTGCTGCAGCGGCGCGAGCGCGGCGCAAGGGCCAGAGGGCGGCTGCTGGTGTGTGTGTGTGAGCTGCTTTGTGATGGCGCTGCTCTGTGATGGCGGGATGGGATGGTGATGGCGAGGACAGATTCCCAAGTTGAACTTGAACCTATGGTGGGCAAGAACGCAAAAGCAACGCGAGAGAGCAAGCTGATGTGCCAATGATGACCTAAGCTATGTGTATAAACTACTGCCGGGAGGGCGCGGATGGGAGGAGGAGGAGCGCTCCCATTTCAGGATCGCCGCCGCTTGCGCGTGCAGGCGCACAGGCGCTTGGCCCCGGCGTCCTTGCTGGCGCACTTGAGCTCCCCGCCGGTGGCCGGCTGCGTGAAGCACATGGCCGGCCGCGACGCCTTGGGGGCGACGGGCTCCATGTAGGCGGGCGCGCTGCCGCCGGGCAGAGCGGTGGCCTCACACCCCGCCTCGCACCCCACCTGCGGAGCAAAGAGGCAGGATGGTATGACACAGTCACTACTCCCCCTCAACGCGCCAACCAATGTGCAACGTGCTGCCATCACAAACGGAGACGCACCAGCTCCCGCAGCTTGTCGCACGAGTTGATGACGGTTAGGTGCGTGGCGCTGCAGGCCTCGCCCTGCTTGCCGCAGGCGTCGTCGCACGAGTCGCTGGGCGCTGACATGATGACGTTGACGCCGTCCAGCGCCCCGGGTGGCAGAGGGTCCGACAACTGCACGTGACGCGCGCGCAGATGTGCAGATGTGCAGCCACGCCATCCTTCCCTCATCCAAGTGGCTGCGCACCTTGATGAACAGCAGAAGCTACACGCCTCAAGAGGCAAGCAACGCACCAGCGGGCGGCCCAGGGTGGAGAAGCAGTGGTGGCGCGTGGAGATGTAGGCGTTCTCGTGCATGGTGCTGGCGCTGTGGGTGCGGCAGATGCCCCGGCAGTACTCCCAGGCGCTGGGCCACGTGCCGGCAGACGGGTTCTTGGGCGCCCTACGCCACACCATCATGTGATGACCATCCCACACACAGTTTGGTCCACTGGCCGATGCAAGTGCCGTGCTGAAGAGCTGGCGCCGCCCCACATTGCCTGGTGCCCCCACACAAGCTAGAGCAACTCTCACCTGAGCGTCTTGCTGTATATCTGCTCGGCGCCGTGCTCCGGGGCCAGGCAGCACGAGACGCAGTGCTCGTACTCGCTGCAGCACTTGTCCGTCAGCTTGCACCTGCAGACGAGAAGAGACGTGGGCAGCATGCGGTCAGCGGTCAGCGGCAAAGGCCTAGGCACAAGCATTTTGACCGTTTGCGCCAGTGATGAGCTCACGTCTCGCAGCTGTGCCGCTTGCCGCCTCGGCAGCAGCCGGACGAGTAGTCCATCTGCTGCCGGGTGCACACGTGCCCCTCGCTGTCAGCAAGGAGCTTCCTGCGAGCGCAATGTGCACCACAATAGCCGGACGTTTGGCGTGGGACGCACGGCTCCAATGGGCGACGCAGTGCGCCCACGCTGACGCATCGCACGCCCACGCACCATCCCTGTACGGTGTTCTGGCAGCGCGGGCCCCCAGCCTGCTGGCCTCCTGGGATGTCCCTGCGGCCATGCCAGTGCGCGTGCGAGGTATGCGTTGTGGCTTCGGGGCTGCCCAGCAGGTGCTTCTGATTGAGGGGATCGCGCCTCTCCTCGCGCACCTGATGAGGAGGCGCCGCCGCTGGTGCGAGGAGAGGCTGGCGTCAGCGCAGGAAATGACGGCCAGCAGCGGCAGGAGCAACGCCGGCAGCGGGGCGCGCCTCCTGGCTCGAGTGGCCATGCTGCGTGGCGCCCTGCAGTGAGCGTGCGCAGACCCGGGCCGCTAGCTCAAGTCCATCTCTCCAGCACTTAGCGCGAGCCTCTGGCGCGCTGCGTGTCTCTGCGAAGGACCACCACGGGCTTGCAGAAACGTCATGCACTCCTGCTCCACAGCGCCACAGAAAGGCCACAAGCCATGCCTGAGCAGCAGCCATTCGACGTGGGGATGGCGATGGAGGGCCTGGCTGCAGCAGTGGGCGAGGAGGAGAACGACGACCCTCCAGCGCTGGCCCAGCTAGACGGCGCGCTGGCGGACGTGCGCGCGCTGACGGCCATCGTGCACCGCTGGGTGGGCGAGGTGCCGCAGCGCGTGCAGGCCTGCGCGTGGCTCCAGGCGCACCACCACGAGGTGCGGGCGCCCTCCTCTCGCGCTTCTGCGCACAGGCGCAGCAAGGAGCAACACGGAGCGCACTGGGTTGCTGCGCTGCAGGTGTGGCAGCAGCTGGGCAAGCCAGGGGCCGACAACAAGAACCTGCTCAAGGTCAAGGTCCACTCGCCGCACGCCCGGCAGCAGCAGGCAGCACTGCAGGCAGCACTGCAGGCAGCACGCATTGCAGCAATGGCGCATCCCACTCGTGGTGCACACGACCTCTGCAGGGGGACAAGGAGATCTGGACGATGCTCTACCAGGGCGCGGCGCGGCACCTGCCAGAGCTGCTGGCGGTGCACCAGCTGCTCGTTGCGGTGTCGGACGTGTGCCACCAGGCGTGCCAGGCGCTGCAGGCGCTGGGCAACAGCACGCAGCCCTTGCTGGTGAGCCGGAGGTTGGCCAATAGTCCAACCTTGGACGATCGGTCGGTCGCCCGCGCCAGTCACCAAACCACCCAGACCAGGCCAGGGCATGCACCACCAAGTCACCAAGTCACATAATATTGCTTACGTGGCCATCGCTGCCATCGCTGCTCGCAGCTGAGCACGGGGCGCGAGGTGCTGTCGACCTTCATGGACCTGCTGGGCGCGACGACGCGCCTGGCGCTGCTGCTGGACGAAGCGTCGGTGCCCAGGCACCAACTGCCCCCAGTGAGTAGCTTGCATAGCGGAACTTCAGGCCCGGTAAGCGGGGCACAGTGAGGGAACTGAGGGAAGAGCCTAGGCACCAGACGAGGCCGGAGCATCTGGCCGCTCACGCGCCCAAGGCAGTGACTGCCCCCCAGTGATCCTTTGTCCCTCGAGAGCAACACCTCCAGACATCATTGACCCCTCTGCTGCCAAACAGCGACATTTGCAACGCTCCACTCCCGTCCTGTGATGGCGCGCAGTTGATGCACGCCTGCCACCAGGCCCTCACGCTCGCCACCGTCGCCACCACCACCACCAGCAGCAATGGCGCCGCCTCCTCCGCAGCGGCCGCTCCTGGCAGCGGGGCGGGGGCGGCAGCTGCGTCGTCCTTCACCGCCGCTAACAGGGCGGCGCCCGCGCCGCTGCCCTCCACCGATCTGCCGGTGTACCACGCTGCCAGCATGGTGCAGTTCCTGCAGCATGCCTTCAGGCCCGTGCAGCACCGGGTGCAGCAGGTGAGGCGTGCACCACCACGCGCCGCCACCACACCTTTTCTACCACAGCGCATGATGACCACGTCGCCTCCGTGCCTGCGCTGCCGCTTCCTGCTCAATCCTGGCAAGCAGGGCAAAAATCCTGGCAAGCAGGGCAAAAGGGCAGGTTCAAGCTTGACCCTTCTGTTAGCCGCCCTGCCCAGTCCACAACTGCAACCCATCCACCTCCCGCGTTTTTCGCTCCCTCTTTGTTGCTCCCGCAGGCCCTGGAGCTGTCCATCACGCCAGCGCTCACCGCCCTCCTCCTCCCGCACACCACCGCCGCCGCCAGCTCCCCCCCATCCACACCCGACCACGACACCGACAACCACCCCGACGCCCCCACAACCACCACAACCACCACCAACCGCACCCGACCAACCACCAAGCGCCCCCCCGCAGCCTCGCCCCGGACCACCACCGCAGCGACCGACCCGTCCCCCTGGCACCTTCCACCCATCTTCCGCCTGCAGCCGCTGCCCCCTCCCTCCCCCGCACCACACTCCCGCCAACCTTGGACGTCAGCCGCCGCAGCAGCAGCAACCCTCAGCACTCAGCTGCGTTCGTCCAGCACCGCCACCGCCCACGCATCAGCAGCGGCGGCGGCAGGGGCTGCTGCGGCAGCTGGTGCGCAGAAGTGGGCGCAGGTGGTGCGGATGGGGCCCGGTGGCATGCAGCTCCAGGTCGCCCACGCACTGTGCCGGCGCTACGATCAGCTCTCCAGCTGGGTGCTTCTGGGCTGTTTGGTCTCCGGTGCGCACCTGCGCCACCGTCCCACGCTGCAGCTGCTGGCGCACTTGCTGCGGGTGGAGCTGCGGTTGGAGCTGCACCAGGGGAGGTGCTGCGGGATCGGGCGGCTGCATTGGGAGGCGATTGCGCCGAGCCGGGACGTGCCGTTGTACAGTGGGCAGCATGCAACGAGCGCAGCGGCGGCGGCGGCGAGGCAGGCTGTGCTTGCGGGTGATGGGGTGGTGGCGGGGGCGGGAGCGGAGACGGTGGGGGCGGGTGGGGTGGGAGGAGGGGGCGGGAGTGGGAGGAGAGGGAATGGGAGGGGAGGAGCGGGTGGGGGAGGGGGCGGGAGTGGAGGGAGGATGGTGGAGGAGGCGAGGCAGGTGGTGCTGGCGGCGGTGGAGTGGGCGGAGGAGCGGGCGCAGGGGCAGCAGCACTTGCTTCGGGTGGAGTGTGGGCGTGCGGTGAGGGACGCGCTGGCCGCGTGCAAGGTGCGTGTGCGTGTGTACGAGAGGGGCTTGCATGGCCTCCGTGTGGGTGCGGGCTGATATGTGCATCTGTTTGGGCGCCTCGGCGGGGCTGGAGCCCAACTACCGGGCGTGCAAGGTGCGCAGTGTCCCCTCGTTGTTGCCGTGCTGCTCTTCTTTGCGCTGTTCTGCATTGGAAGAGGCTTGCACGAACACGCCTTGGGCTGCGGCTGGCAGCAACGCCCTGTGTGCGGTGTGCGCATGCATGTGGTGCGCGCAGGCAGAGCCCGGCCTGCTGTGCCACAACCTGCCTCTGCTGCTGGCGCTCTTGTCCATGTCAAGGTGAGCATGCCCTGGTTTTACCCTCCATGACGGAGAGGTGACTGCCTGAGGCCCACTGGCTGCCTTCACACGGCCGATGCTTAGCCTCAAGTCATGCCACACGCACCCGCTCGCCCTTTCCTAACAATTGCATTCCATTAGGAGCGCCTATCAATTCCATTCCATTTGGAGCGCAGGTACGCCATCCTCTGGGCCTCCCGCCACGAAGCTTCTGGCATCCCCCTCCCCCCCCCCTCTCCCCAGGCCACCACCATCACACATCCCTTCGCAGCCCCCATGCCCTCCCTGCCGCTCGCCGCCACCGCCACCACCGGCCCACCTTCCCTGCCTAGCGGTGGCGGTGGTGGTGGTGGTGGTCAGGGGGCGCTGCAGGTGGCGCCGCTCATGGGACAGCTCAGCATGATGCCGCCGCAGGGGGCAGCAGGGCTGCTGGCGCCACCTGCAGCTGCCGGGCAGCTTCCCGGCCAGCTCAGCATGCCTCTGGGGGCTGCACTGGGTGCCGCTGGACTGGAAAGCGGCGTGTTTGGCGTGAATTCGGCTGCTTGGAAGCAACAGCAGGCAGGTCAGCAGCAGCAGCAGGGGCCGAGTGACGGGGGGCTGAGCCCCTGGCACATGCAGCTGCGCCGCGCAAACCCTAACCCAAGCCCTAATGTCGGCGGCGCGCAGCCGCCAGCGGCGGCGGCGCGTGCGTACAGCAGTGGTGCGGCGGCGGCGGTTGGGGGCGGTGGGGGAGGCGGCGGCGGCGGTTGGGTGGCGGTTGGGGTCGGGGGCGCGGTGGGCCGTGGGGTGGGGCATGGTGGTGCGGGGGGAGCGGGGCCGCAGGCGCTGCTGTCGGTGCTGGAGTTGATGGAGGGCGTTCAGCAGCTGGTGGAGCTACTGGTGAGGTGGTAGCAGTTGCTGCGATATCAGACATAGTTTTGTCGCTGTTTGTGGCGGTGATGGACGGTGTACGTTGCTGCAGTGGTGATGGGGCCCTGGTGGTGAGTGAAGCAGACGATGGCGGGTGCGCCTTGGCACTGCGCACAAGCTCGTCTGTGTGTGCGTGTAGCTTGCAAACGGGGCATCAGGCCACATCAACCTGTGTGTGTCATCATCATCATCATCATTGCATGGCGTTCAGGACAGGTGTCATGATGCTGCAGCCTGTGCGTGTCCGTGCCTACGTGCACATGTGCAGGAGCACAACATGGTCCTTATCCGCGCCCACCTCCGCCACTCCATCCACCACCTCCTCCAGCACCACGTCACCCCAGGCCACATGCGCCTGGCCACCTGCTCCCTCGCCCCCCCCGCCCTCGCAAACACCCTCCAAGACGTGCAGCAACTCGCCGCCCTCGCGCAGCAGCTCATGCAGCGCAGCCACCACAACCCTAACGGCGGCGGCGCTAGGGCTTTGCATGGGGCGACGGCGGCGGGGGCCCCTTCAAAGGCGGTTGGGAACAGAAGCGGGAGCAACGCGAATGGCGGTGGCGGCGGCGGGGTGGTGATGCTGGCGGAGGAGGAGGGGGGGCTCTTGGCGAGGTATGCGCCGGCGATGCTGGGGCAGTTGTGGCGGTGCTTGCAGTGGCGGACGTTGGCGGTTGAGCCTGTTGTGGGCCTGGGTGGTGGTCAGCGGGGAGTGAGTTCGTCTGGAGGGAGTGGTAGCGGGGGAGGTGGGGTGGGTGGGGGTGGGGAGGGGGCTGCGGGTGGGAGTAGGGGAGGTGGGGAGGGTGGGGAGAGTAGGGTGGGGGATGGAGCGGGTGGCGGTGAGCCACCGACGGGGCTGGGTGAGGAGGCGGCTGGTGGTAAGGGTGGAGGGGAGGCGGCTGCGAGGAGGATGAGTCGGGGTGGGCTGGGTGAGCTGGTGGGAGGGAAGGGGGACGGGGGGGAGGAGGAGGGCGGCCAGGTGGCGACAGCGGCAGCGGCGACGACGGCGTTGGGTTTGGCGCCTGCGCAGGTGGCTGCGGTGACGCAGGACCCCCTGTACCTCGACGTCATGCAGGAGGTGAGGGCTTTCCGTTAGGGCTTTGCAAGTGAGGGTCATTGCAAGTGGGGGGCGGGGAAGCGGGAGTGTGTGACAACAGCCCTGCAGGTATGAGTATACCTGCTGTGTGCCGATATTTGCACTGTTGGGGCGCCTCGGCGGGGCCGGAGCCCACTGCAGGGCGTATCAGATGTCCAACGAAACGAATGTGCTTCTGCATTGTGCTGCGTGCTGCGTGCAGCTGGTGGAGCTTCTGGGATGGTGGGCGGAGCCAGGCGGCATGCTGCACCGCCATGCAGGGCTTGCGGGGCTGGCGCACAGGCCACATGAGCTGCAGCACTGCGTGAGCGTGGCTCTTGGCCACCCGGGCACGGCACACCTGGCCTTGACCGTGCTCAAGGTGCGTCTCGCTCTCTCTGTCCTCTCTCTCACTCTCTTACCTCTCTCTTTACTCTCTTTCCATTCCCTCTCTCGAGGCTCAAGGTGATCCTCGCTTTCTCTCTCTTTTTCTGTCTCTCTCATTATCTCTCTCTCTCTCTAAATCCAGCCCCCCTCTCTCGCACTGTAGTCGTGTAAGCAAAGCTCGCGCGCCAACCCAGCAGACCAAACAAGTCGCGCTGCCCTGCCGTGCCCCCCTTGCCACGCAGTCCCTGCACTGGATGCACTCCACCACCACCACCACCCGCCCCACGTCCACTGCCAGCCCTACCCCAACCCTAGGCCCCCCCGCCATGCACCTAGCCCTGCACGTCATGGACCAAACCACCCTCTTCCTCCAGTCCTGCCTGGGCCCCCTCCTCTGGGCCCCGCCACCCGCCACCCTCCACCCGCTCACCGCACCCGCCCTCAACCACCTCCTAACCACCGCCAACCACCACCACCTGGAGACCGCAACCGCCAGGGTGCTCGCAGCTTCCTACCAGCTCTGCACCGCCATGCATGAGGCGGGGGAGGTGCATGTCACACCCTCTCACTCGTTCGTACCGCTGCAGTACGCCCGCCAGGCGCTGCACGCCGCGCTGGACCAACTGCTCCTAACCGCCGCCGCCGAGGTGCCCAACCGCCACGACGCTGACGGGGCGCCTGGCGCAACCGCCGGCCCCTTGACCGCCGCGCAAGGTGGCGGCGCCGGCGGTGGCGGCAACAGCAGGCCTGCTGGTGCTGGTGCAGCCGGCAGTGCCGCTGGCAGCGGCGGCGGCGGCGGCGGCAGTGGAGGTGCCAACAGCATCACAAGAGGGCCCCAGGGGGGCAGTGCGAGCGGTAGCGGCGGCGGCGGCGGCAACGGGAGCGGAGGTGGTGGTGGTGGTGGTGGTGGTGGTGGCAGCGGCGGTGGTGGCGGCGGTGGAGTGGCGATGATGGCTCCGCAGGGGGGCGTGTCGTCGGGTGGTGCGGGTGGTGTGGATGGGAGTGGGTGTTGGGGGTCCTGGCGGCCACGAGTAGTGCTGAGGAGGGTGCAGGCGCTGCTGCAGGTGAGAGAGAGAGAATGCTTGCATGATCGATAATCGAAACCACCACAGGACATGACAGGCCGGGGAACACACCCCGTTGGAGCAGACGGTCCAGATGCAAGCATGTTGACTAGCTTTCCAAAGCGCCCAGGTGCATCAAATCTCGTGCAGTGGTGACAGAGTTGCAACCATTCTTCTGCCTGGGAGGTGATGCCAATTATATATATATCCAGCACACAATTGTAATATATCCAGCACACAACGTCGTAACCACCCGCGCAGGTGGTGGCGAGGCTCCAGCCGCTGCTGGGCCCTGCGCCGCTGCAGCAGCAGATGCAGGCGACGCTGTTTTACCGCAGCGGCAAGGGGGAGGGCACGGCGGGGGCGAAGGGGGAGGAGGAGGGCCCGGTGGCTGTGTACGTGCACGCGTTTGTCGCATGGTGAGTGAGTGTGGTTAGGGTTTGGGGGCGTCGCGGGTGCGCTATAGCTACATCGGCACCTGCTGTCTGACCTTCGTGGCAGTGTGCGGGCAAGCAGGCGGTGAGCCATGCGCACAGAATGTGACGTCTGTGTTGTGACGGTGTGTTGCCCTGTGCACAGCCCACATGCCCAAAGTTGCTTGCTGCTGCTTTTTCTGATTGAATCAACTGCCGTGTTTGTTGTGTGCTGCCCTGTTGCTCACAGGTGCACCGCCCACGTGCTCGAGGACCCCCGCTGCTTCTCTGAATGAATGAACTGCCCTGTTTGTTGCCCTGTTGCTACAGGTGCACCACCCACGTGCTCGAGGACCCCCGCTGCTTCTTCTCCACCCACCTCGACACCTTCATCCTCCCCCTCCTCCCCTCCTCCCCACCCACCCAACCACCCACCACCACCATGCCATCCTTCCTCGCCCCAACCTCCTCCACTCACACCCTCGGTGCCCAACCCGCCCACACTCTCGCACCACCACCCTCGGCAGCGCAACACGGCCACCAGATGGATGTGGGCAGTGTAGCGTCGGTCGCAGCCGCAGCATCAAGGTTCCTTCTACTCAAGCCAAGCCAGGTGAGCGGCGTGAGCGGCATCTCTGCTATTTCAGGCTCCATACAAAGCTTGCGGCAGTGGAGCAGCATCAAGGTTCCTTCTACTCAAGCCAAGCCAGGTGAGCGGCGTGAGTGGCGTCTCTGCTACTTTTCATAATTCATTGAATTCAGGCTCCACACAAGCCTTGCGGCAGTAGAGCGGGTTGAGATGTCTCCAGGAGTCTCCAGAGATGCGGGCGCTGTTGTCTTGCATCAGCCGTGGTCAGCTCCTGATGTGTGGAGGAAGGTGGAGGCCGTATGTCTGCCTTGCTCCTTGCCTGACGTGTGAAGGCAGGTGCTGTATGTTGCTCCTTGCACACCTCACGTGGCGGCGCTGCAGCGTCAGCCCCGGCAGAGATGCTGTTGTCGTTGTCGTTGTGGGCGCTGTTGTCTCGCATCAGCCATGTTCAGCTCTTGTGTCGAGGCAGGTGCTGTATGTTGCTCCTTGCACACCTCAGGTGGCGGCGCTGCAGCGTCAGCCCCGGCAGGAGACGCGCCCGCAGGCACCGGTGCTGCCTTCGGTGACCATCCCGGACGCTTGGGGGCCAACAGCAGCAGGTGTGTGTGTGTGTGTGTGCGCGCACGCGCTTGCAAACGGGGCGGCCCAGCCGCGGTGACCAAGTGTGCCGCCATCATCATCATCATCATCATCATTATCATCATCATCATCATTGCATGGAGTTAGCGGCAGGCGTCATGATGCTGCAGCCGTCACAAAAGATTGCCAGGCAGGCCTCTCCAGGCAATGCATGTGTGTGCGCGCGTGTGTGTGTGTAGCTAGCAAACGGGGTGACCAGCCGCCGTGTGTGTCCCTTGCAGGATGTGGTCTCTGAAACCTGCTGGCAAACAGGTTTGCATGGCATGTGCCACGCTCACACGCTCTTGTTTGACGTATGCCTGCTACATACGGCAGGCGCTTCTCGTCCCGCCCTTAGCGCTGCGGGGGCATGGGGGCAGAGCGGCGGCGGCGGACGTGCCGTTTCAGACGGAGGGATGATGGGGGGGCTGGGCCCTGCCACGACAGCCACAGCCACAGCAGCATCAGGTGGCGGTGGGGCGTCATCAGGAGGGTGGGGTGCTGCGGGGGTCGAGGGAGGGGCTCACGGCGATTGCGAGGTGGTGCTTTCGCTGCCTGATTTGGAGGCGCTGCTGCAGCTGTCGGGCCCAGACGCTGTACGGCCGCTGGCGGCGGCGTGCGACGCGCGGCTGCGTCGTGCGGTGGACGCGTTGGACGCGCAGCTGCAGGCGCGACAAGGGGGCGTGCTGCGTGCGCTGCGGGATGCGGAAGATGGTGGGGATGACGTCAGGGGTCGGGGAGGTGAAGGGGGGATTGGGGCGGTGGCGGCGCTGATTTTGGGAAGGGAGAAGCAGCAGCAGCAGCAGCAGGGGGTGTTTGGGTCGGTGGAGATGGGCAAGGTGCATGCTGCTGTGATGGAGGCGGGGAGGGCGCTGGCGCTGCGTCGGATGCTTGCGGCGGCGGTGGGGCAGGCGGCGGGGCGCCATGCGGCGGCTTGGGCGTGGTGTATGGGGCACGTGAGCGTGCCGCAGCAGGCGGCGGCGGCGGCAGAGGCGGAGGGGGAGGTGGAGGCGTGGGGGGGTGATGATGCGTGTGGGGTGGATCAGCGTGGGCAAATGCCACGGGGGCCTGGTGGTGGGCGGGAGGGGGCGGGAGGGGAGAAGCATGGAGGTGAGGAGGAGGAGGAGGACGATGATGGGCTGGTGGTGGCGGTGGTGGTGGTTGGGGAGCGGGAGGCGGCGGCAAAGGGGGTGGGGGTTCGTCGGCACTGGCGGCGTGATGAGGTGGTGGACGCGTCCTCCTGCCGGGCGTACGCGGACCTTTACAATGTGAGGCCATTGCTTTGGCATGCATGCTTCAGCCCGCAGCCATACCTGCGGCGCAAGTACTGTAGCATGACGACATGACATGCACAGCACTGCCTGTAAGGACAGAACGGCGCGCACTTACACATACAGCTGTACCACCTTTGTGGGTGATGCCTTATTGTAAAACACTGCCGTGCGCGGTGCTTTGTGCTGCCACTGCAAGTGCACGCCGTGCGCGGTGCTTTGTGCTGCCTGCAGCTCCCTCGCCCCGAGGTGAACAACCACGGCGTGGCAGCGGGCAGCCACCAGCGGCACGCCGACCCGTTACTGGTGGAGCTGTTGGAAGGTGGGTGCACTGGTGCTCTGTGTTGCTTGCTGGCTCAACGCTGCACACGTCTCCCCAGTTCCAGGACGCTGCTCAACCGCTTGTAAACAATCCCTCAACTCGGTCCCAATCTCTGCCCACCCACCCCTTAAAACACCACACACACGCACACGTCTCCATGTCTTGCTCGTTTGCCTTTGTGATGCGGGACATCTGATACGCCCACTGAGGCGCCAAACCAGATGCAAGTACCACACATGCGAGTACCTGGGCTCGTGTGCCTGAGTGCTGCGAGACATCTGATACGCCCGGTAGTGGACTTCAGCCCCGCCGAGGCGCCCAAACAGATGCAAACATCGACACCCACTGTATCTGCTTGCCAGACATGGCTGTACCAGATGTAAAGCTCACCACATACACATGTATGTGCGTAGGCAAGGTGCGCTCTCCAAAGGACGGCCTCCGCTGGTCCCTGGCCCCCATCCTCCTCGCCCTCAGCGCCGCCTCCTCCTCCTCCTCCACACCCTCAAGCACCACCGCAGCCAAGGGCGTCCCCTCGAGCCGCTCCCCCAAGCTCCCGCCCCAGCAGCCCCTCACCGCCGCAACATCGTCCTCCCTCCGCCTGCAGTTGGCCGCCAAGGGTGCGGTTGCCGTCGCCGCGCCGGCCGACGACGCGTATCTGTTGGTGCTGAGTCAGCTGAGCCTGGCGTGGCAGCAGGCGGCGGCGAGGGCGGTGCGGTCGCCGGCCGCGCTCGAGGCGCTACAGCCGTCGGGGGCGGACGCCCACGGCACGTTCCTGGCGTGCCTCGCGGCGGTTGCGGCGGCGGAGGGCGGTGGGGATGTGGACGGGGCGCTGGGTGGGGTGCATAACGCGCTGAAGGGGGGCCAGGGGGAGGGGTGGAGGACGCGGAGGGAAGGGGTGGTGGCGGCGGCGGTGGGTGCGCTGGGGGCATGGCCAGCGGCCTTCAGCCTGGCACTGAGGAGTTGAGGTGGTATGCATGCGTGCATGCAACGAGCTGCTGCAAGTCATGGCGCTGCTTCAGCGTCAACGATTTCTGCCCTCGCGCCGTGCATGCAGATGCAGAGGAGGTACACGAAGCGCTCGAGCAGGAAGGAAGCGAGACAGCAGAGTCGCAGAGCGTAGAGCAGCACACTACAGCGAGTGCATATAGAGCAGCGTGCCTATCTACTTGCTCGCTTCGGAAGCACGACACGAACAAAAAGGTGAGGATGCACGACTCTGCGCGCCGGGGCACGAGCAGGAGGTGGGACAGCACTCGCAAAGCATCCTCATTCAGGTTAGGAGCTGCTCCTGGCTCCAGCGAGGAGCGTGAGCTTGTTCCGCCACCTCGACATCCGCCATTCATCGCGAGGCCAGGAGCAGGGCAGGCGCCCATTGGCAGGCCAGGGCAGCAGGGCATAGCAGTGCTGCAAGCGTGCGTGATGTGCATCCGCGCGAGGCGACCGTGCGCGAGGTGCAGTACCAGCCGTGCGGCATGCCACGCGAGCACTCCGGCGCAGCGGCAGCTCGCGAGAGCGGCAGGGACGCAGCATGCAGGCAAACTGGGACGCTGCACACTGTGAATGGTCTCCGCAAGCGACGAGGTCCTACCTCGATTGCCAGCGCACGCACGTACACGATCGCGCCAACGCAGCAACTCGACGATTTGCCACATCGCAGGTCGCAAGCAAGGCAAGGACGCAGCAGGATGCAGGTCTGTGACGGCCACGCTGCAGCGCCGCCCGCCGGCCACGCTGCAATGCCGACCGACGGCTGCGACGCATTCGGCACCGCAACTGGCGGCCAGCACCCCTTCGCCGCAGGACGCGGCACCAAGCGACCGGCTTCTGATGCAGACGCCAGTGCCAGCGCCAGCGAGGATGACCACGGGGAGCGGGGGTGGGAGCAGCAGCAGCGCGTGACGTCCCCACGATCCAGCGTCCCGCTCACCACGAGGGCCTCCTGGTGAGTCCGCCAGCATAGCTCACCTGTCTGCCGCACCGCTCTAGCTGTCTGCCTTACTGCTGTTGGCAAGCCGCTGACACCACGCCTGCCCCATCGCCCCGTGCGCCATCTCCCGCTGCAGCCTGGATGCGCTGGTGGCGGCGTGCGAGATGGCGGCAGAGAAGGAGGGCATGGGCGAAGAAACGCACTACTACGAGGTAAAAAACCTCACCTTCATGACCAAGAACTGTCGCCTTCTGCTTCACATCACGTGTACAGCCACACCGGCAGGTCACGTCTGCACACCCCTCCCATGCACGCCGCACAGGAGCTGCTCACGTCCCCATCGCCCCAGCCCCACCCACACAGCCCCGCTGCCGGCACCACCGCCGGCATGCTGTCCCCGTCTCCGGCGCCGCCGACTGAACGCACCCCACCGCCTGCCCGGGCGCGGCCTCAGGCCCAGGCCCAGACCGATGCCACCAAGCCCTCGCATGCTGGTGGCAGCGCTAACGCCAAGTACCGCCGCCACAAGTCCAAGGTGCGCCTTGGCATTGCTTGAGCGTGGCTTGAACAGGCGGCGAAACGAAGGCAGCGGCCAACAGCATGACGTCATCCGTGCCCCATCTGCTTGCTGATCAAAGCAAAAGCGCCACGCTGCCCGGTGGCGCACGCCTTGCAGGTGTTTGTGCGTCCCAACAAGGTGGTCTACCTGCCCACCATGTTCCTGGAGGAGTCGTTCGACCCCTCCCAGCTTCCCCTCAGCTGCCAGCTGCTGGTGGAAGCCGACCACGCCGACGTGCACGGCGAGCAGCACCTGGTGACGCTCAAGGCCGTGCCCCGGCAGGGCCTTGCGACAATGTACGTCATGACTAACGTGCTCAAGTTCCAGCAGCAGTACCTCAACTGGCAGATCCTGAACTGGACCAAGCTCGACGACCAGCACATCAAGGTCCACCTGCTGGTGAGTGAATTGCCATTGCCACCCTCCTTTGTCCATGCTACATGGCATTGCTGCTGTGCGGGAGGCTCTGGTGTGCACTGTGGCGGGTTAGGGTTAGGGTTAGGCAAGCACGTCCCTGCGCGCTGTGCGTTCAGCTGTGCACCAGGCAAGCAGAAACTCATCCATGTGTGTTTGCGTGCACCATGGCTTCCCACGCAGTCTCCCACCATGTTTGCGTGCACCGTGGCCTCCCGCGCAGTCTCCCACCACTGGAGGCGTGGCCGGCCCTGGCCCCAGTCCTTCCTTCCGCTGGGAGCCGCGCACCGGGCCACGGGCCTCCGAGCCCTCCAGCACCCAGCACCCAGGCGCCACGCCAGCCACCCTGGCAGCGCAGCACGTCCTCGACAGCGGCGATGCAGCTGTGCGGCGATCCGGACGCAGCGCCCGCACCACGCGTGACATGGCGGTATACCTCAGCAACGTCAAGGAGGGTGCAGAGTGCGCCCAGGAGGGGCAAGAGGAGGACGACGGCAGTGATGCGCCAAGGCGCCCTCACCACCCAGCGCCAGCTGCGGCATCCGCTCGGGACGTGCGGGCGCTGCAGCAGCTGCACGCTGGTGCTGTGCCGCTGGGGCACTTTGCCGCGGCTCTGCAGCAGCAGCAGCACGCGACTGGCAAGGCACCCGTTGGGACTCCCGTTGCAAGGGGGGCCAACGGCGGTGCCGCCTCTGATAGCCTGCTGTACTACAATAGTTTCTCACCCGACGGTGCGGCCGTGCTCGCCGCCCTGCAAGCGGGCAGGGCGAACCAGCAGCAGCAGCAGCAGCAGCAGCAGCAGCAGCAGCAGCAGCAGCAGCAGCAATTCACCCCGGCGCCAATAGCCGGAGTGCCTCACCACCTGCAGGGCCTGCCTGCCAGTGGCCCGGGCTGCGCCTCACCTAGGGCTGCAGACGACACCAGCTGCCGTGCAGCCCAGGGGTCGGACAGTGGAGCTTCCGGCGCCACCGCGCTGGACGCTTCCGCCTCGCTGCATCACGCCCGCAGCGTCGTGTCGCCGCCTGTGGCCGCCGCCCGGCCGCTGTGGGTGCAGCAGAGACTGGGTACCCACCTGGTGCAGGGTAGCAGGATGGACACAGGCGTGGGCAGCAGCACCAGCAAGGCGCCTGCTGTCGAGGGAGGGCACTGCAGCAAGCGTGCGCGGACTGGTGGGGATGAGGGCGGCGCGTCGCCTGGCAGTGGCCCGCAGGCAGGGCAGGCGCTGCTGCACATCGCGGCGCTCAACGCCCACGGCACAGCGCCGCTGCCGCCGCACGTGAGCAGGCCGGCGTTCGGCGTGGATGCGGCGTCAACCCTAAATGCCATGGGCTTTGCAGTGCCGCCCGGGCACTACCTGCCACAGGGCGGGGCGCTGGCAGGTGTGGGGACGGGGGCGTCTGCGCTGGGGAACATTTTACAAGCAGCAGGTATGCTACAGCAGTCTGGCGTCTCGCCGCAGCACGTGCAGGCACTGGCGGCGCAGCACATGCTTCAGCAGCTGCGGCAGCAGCAGCAGCTGCAGCAGCTGGCCTTGAGCGGGCGTCTGGCGCTGGCGGGGCAGCAGCACGCGGCGCTCATGGCGATGCTGCATGCGCAGGGCCTGGCAAACAGCCAGGCAGGTGGTGACGCCACACTGGGTGTGGTGCGGCCTGGAGCCGACGCCTTTGCAGGCATGCAGGGGTGAACGGGCTTGGAGAGAGCGTGGCGAATGCATGCATTCATGATCAGGTGAAGCAGTAGCGCACAGGCCACGGCGACGTGGCGCACACATTCCTGTTTGCACCCCTCGTAGGGGAAGACCCATGCACTGCAGCAAACTATTTTTTGCAGAGGATGGATTGCAGAGGATGGATTTGAAGGTCCTTTCGACGCTCACGCGCCGCGGCAGCTGTGGCCGCTTTGAATGCCTTTCTTTGCACGCCACGGCGACTTGCAGTCACCCTGGGTTTTGTCCTCTCTCCCTGGAGCTGAGAGGAGCTTTTGCCTTGGCCACTTGCTTGTTGCCTTTGGCCGCTTGCTTGCCGCATGATTGCTTTTGCTGATGCGCCGCACTGCGCTTGCTGGTCACTTGCTCACGCCCATAATGATGCAATAGCTACTGTTGTGCATGCCGCTTGCGGCTGGAGGCCTCCTGGCGCGCGATCGATGGATGTCGGCGGTACGCGACATCCGCCGCCGCCCCCACGCGCATCCCGCCATCACCACCACCAGAGCCCACAAGCAGCAGCATCCTGGCACCGGGACTGCGTGCTCAATGCTCAACGCAGCGTGTGTGGCCACGTTTGGCGACTCGATCATGCAACACGTTGGGGGGCACGGCATCCACAACGCGACGCACAGGCAGTCGCACAAGTCGATCTTTCCAACTCATACAGACACGCGTAGCGT
>QAXK01000254.1:0-12387 GCA_004335735.1 Chlorella sp. KRBP
TACACTGCACCAGGCGGACTGCTTACACTGCACCAGGCGTACTGCTTACACTGCATCAGGCGGACTGCTTACACTGCATGCATGACAAGCGCGACGAGAGCCAGAGGAGCGCACCTTGACCACTCCCTGCCACTCGTTGCCGCTCAGCACCTCCTCCACCATGTGCTCCAGGTTGTGCATATCGTGCGCAAACAGCAGCTGTAACAGCCCCTGCTCCAGCGCCCCGTGGTACCGGACGCTGAGCAAGTCACCCATATAAGCTAAGCTGGCGGCGTTCTGGTAGAGGCAGCGGCCCTGGAAGTCGATGAGGGTGAGGATGGCGGGGACGTGGGAGAGGACGGCGAAATCCTGCGGTGCAGGGTGCCATCATAACCATGATTGCATGGCGTTCACGGCAGGTGCCGTGGTGCTGCAGGACGGGAGGATTCACATGCCAATGTTGGAAAAGCGCTTGTTTGTTGGTGCCATGTTCGTGCAGCATCCTCTCTGCTTGGTGTGGGGGACGTCTGGCGTGGTGTGAGCAGGACAGCAGGGTCAGCACACAGCAAGAGCGCACGGCATCCAGTGTAGCCTTGCGGTGCTGCGGTGTTGCGGTGTTGTGGTGTTGCGCTGCGGGGGCAAGGCGAGTGAGTGGGTGCATCAGGCACCCCGTGCCCTCCCTCCCTTCCTACCTCCCTACCTCCCTTACCATCTCAAACACACGACTCACTCACCCGCATGAGCCTCGGAATAACCTCTGCTGCGTTGTACGGCGTGTTGTGCTCCACCAAGAGCGCAGGCAGCACCACCAGACCCGCCCCACCCCTCCCACTGGAGCCTGCACTGCCCACCGACGGCCTCGCCAACCCAGTGCCCATCCCATTCCCATTCCCGCACAAGCCTCCACCTACACCTCCGCCAGGCCATCCCCCGGCCCCTCCACCCCCACCGCCCGCGCCACCTCCTCCAGTACCAGCCCCGCCACCACCGCCACCACCACATCCACCGCCAACGCCACCACCCCCGCCGCTGCCCCAGTCGCTACCCGCACCACCGCCCACCTGCTCCTCCCACAAGCACGGCGAGATGCGCATCCCAAACAGCGCCGAGGTCTGACCCGACGGATCCGGCGTCACGTGACTCACCGCCCGCCCGTCACCCTGCCCCAAGTTCCGCAGCGCCTTCTGCACGGCAAAGCTGAGCAGAGGGTCGCGCTGCAGCAGCTGCCGCATGACTAGGGCGTAGTCCCGTGGACCCTCGCCGAGGTTGAAGTACTCAGCGCATGCGGCGTTGACGTGCACAGGCACCAGCTGCGGGACGTACCGCTGCTGCTGCTGCGGCGGCTGCTGCGGCGGCGGCGGCGGCGGCGGCGGCGGTGGAAATAGAGGAGGTGGGTGCCCGTGTGCCTGCTGCAGCGGTGCAGACTGGCTAGCGGTGAGCCCACCACCCCCACGTCCGCCGCCGCCAGCACCGCTCAAGGCACCGGTGTTGGTGACGCCATTTGCACCGCCGTTGCCGCCGCCGCCGCCGGTGACGAGAGTGTGTGTGCCCAGCTCCTGTGATGCGCTGGGTGAGGGGCCTGCGCCCAGCGCACCGGTGCTGTTGCTTTCGTGGGCGCTGTTGCGGGCGAGCAGCGTGTGGGATGAGGTGGTGGTGCTGCTGCTGTTGTGGTCGGGGGGCTCTAGGACGAGCACAGCAAGTGGGAGCACGTGGGAGAGCGGTGGCAGGGCGTGGACAGAGTAGACTGGGAGGCCAGGGCTACGGAGGGGCTCGCTTGGGGTTGTCGGCTGCTGCTGTTGGTGCTGCTGCGGGTGCTGCTGCGGCTGCGGGTGTTGTTGATGTGGCAGCGGATGCTGGCAGGGTGCAGGAGGAGAGGGTGAGGGCGTTGCGGTTGTGGCGGCGCTGTCAAAAGTGGCCAAGGTGACCTTCAAGGCTTGCTGCTGCTGTGGTGGAGGTGGTGGTGGCGGCGGGGGCGGAGGCGGCGGGGACGATGCGGCGAGGGTGGTAGCGGGAATGGTGGCGGCAACAGGGGTGGCCTCCGGCTGGTGGCCACTTGCGCTGCTGCTTCTGTGCGCCTCTGCAGCCGTGACGCCGTCGGTTAGAAGCGCATGGACAGGCGGCTCGTCAGGACCGCCCCTGTCCGCTTGGGCAAGAGCAGCAGGACCCTGATGAGCGGCGCTGCGATGACGGCCGCTGCTGACTCTGAGCAGCTGCTGCTGCTGGTGCTGTGGGTGCGATGCGGGGTGGCGTGCGGGTAGAGCCTCCTCCCCAAGCAGCGCCCGCACCCCACTGCGCCTGCCTGCATTGTCACTGTCTTCCTCAACGGTGCGTGGCGCTGATGCGCAGCCTCCCATCTGTTCTACCTGCGCTCTACTCCGGCGCCGGCCCCCTCATCGAGATGCACCCATTTCCCCGGCAAAGCCGGAGGCGCCGAAAGCGAGAGGACTGTCCTTGCGAGAGGACTGTCCTTGCTGTTCCTGGCGACTGCGATGGCCTTGCAGGCGGAGTGGCGCCGTGTGCACCTCGATGATGATGGCCCTGCCCGCTCCGCCAAGCGCTGGTCAGAGCTCTGCCAGCTTGGAGTGATGCTGCAGCTGTCTGTGTAGTGAGTTCACGGTGTTGCGGCGTGCGCGTGCATGGACGCAAGAGCTGGCACCCCTGCCACTAACCGCCCGATCGCCCGATCGCGTGTTGCACGATCCAAACCAGGCAAAGCCCAAGAGAGCACATACTACATACGGATCCCCAGCAAATCCAATCCGCCATACACGAGCCATCGCGCCGTCCCGTTCCTTTCAAAACCCGCTTGGGAGGCCTTCCATACACCCCATCCAGCCTCAGCGCCAGCCTCCCGCAAGCGCTCAATGCCGCTGGGCAGCAGAGAGGCGCGCCGGTGCTTCTCACAGGGTCTCACTAGGGCACCGTGGGGCACAAAAGAGATGCGCCGCCGCAGCTGCTGCTTACGCGGCCTTGGGCTTGGAGGCGGCGTGCTTGGCCCTCGAGGTCTGGTCAGTGTACAGCCAGGTGCCGAAGATGGCGATGCACGTGCCGATGAGCGCCTGCTGCGTCATCACCTGCGCAAGACGTCCGCCGACAACAAGTGCCATCATCCTTGTGAGCTTGTTAGCGTGAGGCTTGCGGCTCCTGCCACGGTCTGATGCACCCAGCCATGCCGGTGCGCTTTTTTGGGTGTGGCACCTGTGCCCGGCCACTCTACCCCCGCCCCACACTGCTGCGCCCCGTACACGTGCCTGCTTGAAGAAGAAGACTGACGAGAAGATGATGGCGATGCGCTTGACCACGTTGCACACGCCGTGCGACACTGGGCTCACGCGCTGCAGCGTGTTGAACGCAAACTGCACACGGCACACGCGCACCACCGCAAGGCAGCACCCACAGGCACAACGTCAGGAGGTTTGCTTGCCTCGCCACGCCTGCCTAACGCATCTTGAAACACCACAGGCAATCGAAAAGAACGCTGCTGGCTGCCCCAGCCCACTAACACGCTCCTCCATCATCACCACCTCATTACCCTGCAGGGTGAAGCCACCCTCCATCATCACCACACCACAGCGGGCCCACGCGCCCGGGCCTGGGGGTCACAAGACACAACAAAAGCACCAAAACACCACCACCGCGTGCAGGAGTGACTGCGTGTCGCACCTGGTTGTACAGATGGTACAGCAGGCCGACGGCGGCCAGGTCGAGGTAGAAGCGCTGCGCGCCGACCTTTGCAATGGCCACGTCCATGCCCGCCTGGAGCGTGCTGCCCTCGGCCAGCAGCGCCCAGGGCACGCAAATGACGACCGAGATGAGCGTGGTGTAGGCGTACACGGCCGTGCTGCTCAGCGACTTGGTCATGGCCCTGCAGGTGTGGGGACGAGGCAGGGGGATGCGGGTGGGTGCGGGGTTAGAGTTGTGCACGTCATTCATCGGCTGCCGACAGGCAATGTGGGGTCTGCCGGCTCATCTTGTGTTGCCAGACTGTGGCCAAGCTATCGCGAGGACTCTCCCTGGCTCACGCGCCCCCACGCACTGGCAATGCGTCCACTGGGAGGTCTGCTCAGCGCCTCAAAGCCTGGCGGGTCTAGCTTGCGTGCGTGCATGCCGCACACACGCTTACGCCTGTGTGTGCGACTGGTCTTTCCCCTGTGCTCCTGTATGCTCATCCCCTTGCCAGGGATGGCCGCACAAGCTCGACACACACACGCGTGCCTGAGTGCTGCGAGACATCTGATGCGCCCGGTAGTTGGGCCCCGCCGAGGTGCCCAAACAGCAGATGCAAACATCGACACACACACACACGCACACACTCTCAGCTTTTTCCAACATCGGCACGTGTGCCCTCTTGTCTGCAGCACCGCCGGTTTGCTATACGTGGCAACTGCGATATGCCGTTTAATGATGATGATGATGATGATGACTCACAGCTTGGACCAGACGGCGCGGAAGCCAAACGTCAGGTTGGATGCCATGGCCGTGAGGAAGCCCGTCCAGTTGAACGACAGCTCGCCAGCCGACGCCATGGCCACACCGACCTGCGCACACGTAAAGGCAGGCCACACGCAGTCGTGTTCAGCACCCACCGCCCTGCTGTGGCGCCACGCTGTGGTCACTGCAGCGGCAGCACCGGCTGCTACCACAAGCCCTCCACTGCTATGACGGCCGCCACACTGATGCCTGCAAGCTGCCCACAGCTCCTCAGACGTGCCGTCTACACGGCACTCCCGTCCTCCGCACGCACATGCCGGACGCTCGGGAGAGGGCAGCAGCACCCGACGTACGCTTCTCTGCTACCACCACCACCCCACACCGCCGCCACCACTGCTCGCAATCATGATGGGGTTGAGCGACAGCATGGCGCCCTTGGGCATTCAGCACCCCACACACGCGCCTCCCTCGCACCACCACCGCCCAACCCGCGCTCACAATGATGGGGATGAGTGAGAGCACGGCGCCAATGGGCGTGCCCTCGCCCAGCACCACCTTGGACAGCACCACGTTGAAGGCGGGCTCCAGCGTCTTGACCGTGTGCGTCAGCGAGATGGCCACGGCGGCAAAGCTGATGTTGGCGGCCACGTGGCCAATGGCGTGCATGGCGGCGGGGCCAAAGATCTTGGCAAACTCCTCCTTGGTGACCAACTGCACGAGGAGGGCAGGAGGGGCCAATCGTGAGCCTGCTGCTGGTGGCATAGGCAGCTCTGTTCACTTTTCACTGGCGCTGGCAACGCTGGCTGCGGCCATTTACGCCCTCGTGCTGTGTGCAGACGCACCCTGCCGAAGGAGGCACCCTTGAGGCCGACGGCGTAGACGGCCACGCAGTAGACGAGGCCCACCACCACGTGCACCGTCGACACGGTGTAGGGGTAGGGGAAATACCTGAGGCAGGGAGTAGGTGTGCAGCGATAGCTCACGGCCTGTACCCGTCAGCGCGCTGACTGCGCACAGCCCCCGTCCGCTCCCCGTGTGCACTCACTTGAAGATGCTCTTGTTGAGGATGTTGAAGGCGATGTTGAGCGCGTACTGCGGTGCAGCACAAGGGCATCGCGCAGATGCTGCTGGCTCAGGTCGGCGCTCGCATTGCACCTCTCTCGGTGTAGTGCGCCGGCCTCCCACCCCTCCCTGCCCCATCGGGCGCCGCGCTGCGTTCGCTGACGCTCAGCCAGGCCAATGCGCCACCGCTCGGCGCCCGATCGACGGCTGGGCGCCAGGTGGGGCGACTCGATCCAGGCGCAACGCCCACACGAGAGCAGCTGGCGGGGACTGCAGCACTCACCCACATCAGGATGTAGCCGAGCGTGACGACCGTGGGCGCGAGCTTGGGCCCTGTCACGGCCGCCACGGCGCTGCGAGCGGAGGAGTAGGAGGAGGAGGGACCAACCACTTGCAGCTCGCCCGCCGATGGCATCGCCCCACGCGCGATCGCCTGCCCATCGGCCCTTGGCGCTGCGCGCTCGCTCGCTGCAGATCCCTGGCCTGCGGAAGCGGCTAGCTGCCCGCAGGGCGCCGCAAAGAGCAACGCGCAAAGTCCTCGAGCACCTACCTCTCCAGTGGGTCGAGCTCTTTTGCGGCGTCAGCAGCGGACCGCACCACGACCGAGGGGCGGGCCGATGGCAATGGCAGTGCCCTGGCCTGTAGTTGTTGCTGCAGGGGCAGGCACGGCCAGGGGAGGCACAAGTCTCCGGGACTTGTGTTTCGACCTCGTGCAGCGGCGACTGCAGGCGCGCAACGAGCGCCAGGGGCGCACAAGCGGCGCGCCTCACCTGCGCTGCGACGCTGGGCTGCAGCAGCACCGAGCGGCGTTGGCACGAGCCAAGGAGCGGCAGAGCGGGCGCGCCCTTGCAGCTCACGCCCATCCGCGCGCTGCCAGACGCCATGACGCTCTGCTTCAGCACTGACGACGCCATCGCGCTCTCCTTCAGCTGCTCTGATGGCTCGCTCGCTGTGTTCGATCGGTCTACCCCGATGAGGGTGGACTCCATGCAGTCCACAATCACAAAAAAGCTTGCCTCAAGTCATCACGTCCTCGTCATCACTGTCCCCCATGTCAAGGTCAGGCAGGGACCCCTCCGAGTCGCTGCTCTCGTCCGCGTCGCCAAACTTGGCAACGGTGCCAAGGAGGTCTGGTGGTGGTGGTGGTGGTGCCCGAGCCGTCAGCGCTGCCGGTGCTTGAGCCGGTTGCGGTGGCGCCGTTGCAGGCACCGCAGGGTGTTGCTGCGGCCCAGGTCCCGCTGCTTGCTGTGGCGCCTGTGCGCCACTGGGCTGGTGCGCTGGCTGCGCCGCGCGCGGTGGTGCCGCTGCAGCCGGCGCCTTGGCGGGAGCAGCGACGGGTGGGGCGAACGGCACGTGCTGCTGCTGCTGCTGCTGTTGTGCCGGTGCAGCAGCCTCAACAGGTGCAGCAGCTGCCGCCGCAGCCTGTATCTGCAGCAGTGACTGCAGCGTGCTGACAAGGCTTGGAGAGGACGCTGAGAGCGAGGCAGACCACAGAGTGGGCATGGGCAGTGGCGCCACGTCGCTCATGCCTGCAGGCACGCACGCACACGCATGGACAGCACACCACGCGTGCTCTACCAGCACAGATATGTGTGCCTCCAAGGCATCCCAGCCAGGGCATGGTCTGGGGCACCAACACTACCCACAGACGCGTCGCGAATGCGTGACGAGGTAAGCGGCTGCAAGCTTTACAGTGGCCGCTTGACGTGCGACGTGCACTCAGCAGCGGCGGTGGTGCGCACCTGCGTAGGCGTGCCTGACGCCGGTGATTGGCGTGGCGCGCGGGTGCAGCAGCGCCTCCAGGCTGGCGGTGGCCTGCCGGCTGACGTCGGCCACGGCCGCGCTGCGGCTGCTGCAGCCCTGGGCGAACAGGGCCACGGCCTGCGAATGAATTCACACACAGTCATTCGCACACTTGTGCAGCAGGGACACATCAGTAGCCAGGCGCGCAGCACGTGGCTGGCTCATGATGCGGACTGCGAATGACGGCCTCAAGAGCGAGCTTTGTGCCGTGGGGCAAGGTGCCGCTGGTGCATCACCTGGTTGCCAAGCACCAGAATACCAAGGCTCACACAACACAACACACACACACCCCTACCTGGGACAGGAAGGGCGGCCTGCTGCTTGCGAGGGGCGCCAGCAAGGACGCCAGCAGAGCACGGTACGCCTCCGCCTGCAGCACCGCCACCCCCTGCAGGTGCACGCAGAAGGCACGCAACACCACCACCACAACACTTATGAGCTGCACACCATCTGCAACGCCGTCGCTCCAACCTGTTCCACTGCCATAGAGTGCTACGGACGCGAACCGCACCAAGCGCCTCGTTGGAACAGCGCCTAGTTGAAAGGGGTTGTTTATGCCTGGCTTTTCCCTGCGCTCTCCTGCGGTCTGTGTTGCTTGCCTATGTGCTCATCTGCTTGCGAGACATCGCCGCGCCAGATGTAAAACTCGACACACACACACTGGGCACCTGCGGAAAGCCACAGCTCCTGCCATGCTTTGCCCAGTGCCCAGCACTGCCCCTGCACCGCCAAAGCCTCACCTGCGCCTGCAGCGCCGTGACCGCCCCAGGCTCATGCTGCGCACGCTGCGCCGCCTCGGACGCCGTCGCCGCCGCGTGATACGCCACCGCATCCCCCGTCGCACGCACCGCCGGCGCCAGCACCGGCCCCGCCCCGCGCAGCAACGCCGCCAGCAGCTGCAGCGCCGCGCCCGCCGCCACCGCCGCCGCGCTGCCCGCCGCAAAGCACCCCGCTGGCCCCGCGGCCGCCGCCGCCGCCGCCGCCGCCTGCTGGGCGTTCTGGCCCACCTCCGCCGCCTCCGCCATCTTTGCCTTTTTAGACGCAGAAGGCTTGGTCGCATCACCGGGCAGCAGCGTCAGCATCCCGGCCTTTCCGCTCCCAGCACCGCCACCGATGGCGGCAACCTGAGATGACCCGCTGTCTGGAACCCATCCGTACAGCTCGACTGAAATGGCTGAGAGCGCGTCGGGCGCCATGAGCCGAGCCGCCACCAAGCCCCCGCCTGGGGCTTGGCATGCGGCCGCCGCCACCTGATACAGCGCTGCACGGTGGGCGGCACTGACGGAGGCCGCTGCGGCGGGGCCGAGCGCGTGCAAGCGCCTGAGTTGCTCGGCGAGCAGCCGCGCCAGGCTGGCGTGGAGAGGAAGCAGCGGGGAAGCTGAGGCGCAGCTGGCGAGAAGCTGGCGCAGCAGGTGGAGGGCGGCGCAGCGGAGCGGGGGCAGGGAGGCTTGGAGCTGTTGGAAGCCTGTGGTGGAGGGCGGGACGCGGCCCGAGGCGAGCAGCGCACTGTCGCTGAAGCGGAGCACACGACTGGCGAGCTGTAGGATGGGGCCACTGCGAAGCACGTCACACACAGGTGCACACGCCAAGCGTCATCTAATAGCGCCGCACCTTGTGCAAACAACAGCGTCAACAGCACGCACGTGGTGAGCTGTAGGTCATCTGATTGCCAGAGATGGCCACACAGCTTCTACCACGCAGTGCACGCAACTCCTTGCGGCAAGCGTGCTGCCCCACAAGCAGCATGCCAATCATCCACTCACCAGGGCAGTGGCACAGGGGTCAATCATATCATCCACTCACCAGGGCAGTGGCACAGAGGTCAATCATATCATCCACTCACCAGGGCAGTGGCACAGGGCATGGGTACGTTCCCGCCAGCATCCGTTGCGCCACCTCCATGCCCCCCATGGCCGCCAGCGCCGCACCGCGCATGGCCTGCGCTCCCACCTGCCCCGCCGCCCCCCTTCCCGCACCCCCGCCTCCCCGCTGCTGCCCCCCACGCCCACCCGCCGCACCCTCACCACTCGCAGCGCCACCCGCCCTGCCCAGCCCCACCGCAGCGAGCGGCAGCAATTCATCGCCCTGCCGCTGCTGCGCCGCACTCGCTCCCGTTGCGGCGCCACCACCCTCCCCTGCCTTGTGCAGCCCGTTCGCCTGCTGCTGCCCCGCTGTGCCTGACGCGCCCGCTGCGCTTGCCGCCGCCGCCGCCGAAGCAGCGGCAGCGGACGTGGCCCCCTGCAACGGCACCCTGCACGCCGTCGCCAGCGCCGCGTCGTCCAGCCCCATAAACACCACGTCGAGAGCGTCGTGCAGCGAAGAGACCAGCCTGCGGAAGTGCTCACTGAAAGCAGGCGCGTCACCGGCGATGCGGGGCAGGGCCGCTAGGCATGCCGCCGCCGCGCTCCTCTGCACCTGCTGCTGCTGCTGCGACACTGCCGAAGACGCGGCGCTTGTGTCTGCTGCACTGCCGGCGGTGGTGGGGGGGGCGAAGGGCGTTTGCTGCGTGAGGCAGCTGCTGACGAGCGCGGTGGCAGCGGCGGCCTCCAGCGCAGGTGCGTGGCTGCGGAGGCTGGCAGGGACCGTGTCCATGAGGCGGGTGAGCAGCTGCAGGGAAGCTGCGGCGGCGGGGGTGACGGCAGCACTGAAGCTGGTGGACGAGGAGGAGGAGGAGGAGGGGAGAGTGGTGAGGGGCAGCAGCAGGCCGCAGGTGCGGGCGGCAAGAGCGGATGCTTCGCGTCGGACCCCGCCCACCTCCAGGAAGTCCGACAGCCTGCGTGGTCGGAGGGAAGCGGCGTGCAGAATGCGCGTGAGCCGCTTGTGTGGCTCGCCGAGGACTGCAAGCAGGATTGCTGCTGGCTGCGTGCAGGTGTGCCAGGCGTGCCGTGCCACACCTGCCTTTCAAGAGCTGCCCGCAGTTGTTTCAAGAGCTGCCTCACCTGGTGAACACGTGAGATATGGCCTGGCACGTCGCCACCACCGCCCCCGACAACGCTGCCGCCGCCGCCGCCGTTGCCGGCGCCCCGTCCTGCATGGCTCCGCCTCCTCCAGGCACGAGCGCCGCTGCCCACGGCCGCTTGCGCTGCTGTTGCTGCTGCTGCTGCTGTTGCTGCTGCGCTGGCGGGTCCTGGGCCCCTGCCGCATCTGCACCGCTGCCACCGCCCTGCTGCTGACGTGGGGCGACGAGGGCAAGCAGCGCGTCGCGTTGCGGCTTGAGCAAAGAGTCGAGCAGCAGGCCCAGCCATTGCTGGTAGCCCAGCAGCAGGCGCGGCGAGTCGCACACTGTGGCGCTGGCGGAGAGGAGCCGGGCCAGGTGGGCCTGCTGCGCTACCTGCAAGGCCAAAGTGGGGATGATGGCCGCTGGTACGTGCTCTTTGCGGCATCACGGGAGCATCATCTGTGTGTGTGCCTGACGGTGATGCTGGTGCCCACACCACTGATGCAGGCACGATGCGCGTGCTGCACGCACCTGCGGTTGGTCCTGCAGCGCCTTGCACAGCACGGTGAACCACTGCTCCACCGCCCTGGCAAGAGCCTCGGACGCCGCAGCAGCCGCAGCCCTGTGCTGCTTGCTGCTGCTGCTGTTGCCCTGCTGCGACGCTGCGATGCTGCTCTGCTGAAGCGCCGCCTCGCCCCCGACCAGGCGCGATGCCACCAGCGCCTCGCACATCTCGGCCACGCGCGCGCCATCGAGCGGGAGCTGCTCCTTGATCGACTCCGTCAAGCCCTTGAGCTGGAAGGCTCGCGCCAGGCTGACGGCGTCCGCCATCCCCTCGACGGTGCCGCCGAGAGCCTCTGCTCGTGCAGCGCAGGGCCAATTACGGTGAGGTGAGTTACGCTAGCCCGGCACTATGCGAACAAGAATTCTGCCATCCGTCTTACGATCGCTTGCTGGATCGCTCGCCAGTGGGCTTGCATGGGCTTGCTGAGAGCAGGAGCAGAGAAGCGTGTGCACAGCTTCTCTGTTGCTGTTGCAAGCTTCTCTTGCCCACATCCGCATCCACAGCTGCACACAGGCGACCCACGCACAGCGCTCAAAGCGCCATGGCCCGCGGCAAGAAGGCCGTCCCTTCAAGCGATGAGGAGTTTGAAAGCGCCGTGGAGGTTGAGGGAGGCAAGGACTCTGAGGAGGAGCAGGAGGAGGGGTCAGCGGACGCAGGCGAGCAGCAGGAGGAGGACGCGGACAAGCTGCTCACCGCGGAGGAGTACGAGGCACAGCGGCAGGAACGCATCCAGCGCAACCGCGCCATGCTAATGCAGCTAGCGGTGAGAGCACGGAGAGGACTTGCGGGGACGGGTCAACGCGAACGTGCGTTTGAACGTGCGGCCCTGCGCACCCAGCGACAGTGACATGCACGTTGCTGCATGGCACACTCCTCCCTTTCTTATGCTGGCGGGGTTGAGGTGCCACCTGCCACCTGCCGTCTCGCCTCCGCCCCAATGTGACAAAACAGATCCCTGAGCTGGCCAGCAAGGTCGCCAGCCGCGCCAAACCGGCCAAGAAACGTAAAGCGCAGGACGGCGACGACGCTGAGAACCGGGCGCCGGGCGAGAGCGGGGAAGAGGGGGAGGAGGAGGAGGGCGGCGGCGGCAAGGCGCGGAAGAGCAAGCTGCAGATGCTGGCGACCAGGGGCCCTCTACGGGAGCGCTCCAGCCGCACGTCGGCAGCGCACGCCAACGAACGGCTCAAGCAGCAGTCCCAAGGAGGTGCGTGCGGGTCCAGGGGCCCGCTGCGGGAGCGCTCAAGCCGCATGTCGGCGGCCCAGGCCAAACGAACGGCTCAAGGAGCAGTGCGCAGGTGGGTGCGGGCGTGTCACGACGTGCACACATGTACGTCTGTGTTGCTTGTGCAGAGGGATGCTTGTGGTGCGTTGGGGCAGGGCTGGGGCCGGGTCTCTTTTGCATGTGCACAGCAACCTGGCCACCAGGACACACCACGCCACAAGCGACGCGTAGTGCTGCAGGCCGCCGCTCTGCTGCGCACACGCCCCGTAGTCGGGCTCCGGCCCTGCCGAGGCCCCCCAACAGATGCAAATATCGACACACACACACACGCACAGGCGCTTGCGGCACCGAAGGCCTTCCTTCCCTTCACTCGCCTCATGCTGCGTG
>QAXK01000256.1:0-24652 GCA_004335735.1 Chlorella sp. KRBP
CTGGCACAGCTGCTGCAGGTCCTGACGCAGCGTGGGCTCTCCACCCGTGAGGCGCACCTTGTTCACGCCGGCCTCCACAAACAGGCGCGCCTGCAAGGCACGTGAAGGCAGCAGGAAGCTGAGCGCTGATGCTGCTGATGCTGCTGAGCGCTGATGCAGCCATCTCTGGCAAGCCTTGGCCCACAGGCTCACAATGATGCCGTCCACAGCTGACTGTTACTTTTACCGCCCCTTAAGCCTTCAAGCACCCCCTGCCGCTTGCCACGCACAGATCAGTAGTGGAGAACCTCCTCATTGCTATCTATTGAACCTGTCCCCTGGCATGCCGCTCACCAGTCGCATGATTTCGGGCGTGGAGAGCAGCTGGCTCGAGGGCGTGAGCGCTACGCCCTCGGCGGGCATGCAGTACTGGCAGCGCAGGTTGCAGCGCTCCGTCAGGGAGATGCGCAGGTACGTGTGCACGCGCCTGCAGGCGGGTGGGTGTGCAGGTGTGCAGGTGTGCACGTGTGCAGGTGTGCAGGTGTGCAGGCAGGTGTGCACGTGTGCAGGTGTGCAGGCGTGCAGGTGTGCAGGTGGGCGGCTGTGCAGCAAGTGGGCAGGAGGGCAGCGGCATCAACCCACCGCAGCAACCAATGAGCCACCGGGGCCCAAGGTGACAGCCCCGCTCTGCCCATAACCCCCTAACTCTCCATGCTACTATGCACTCTCCATGCTACTATGCAGAGGTACATATGTCCACACCGCTACCACCAACAGGTGTGCCGCACCTGTGCGTGTCGGTCAGCATGGCCTCGCCTCCAAGCCGCACCTCCGCGCCCTGCTCCTCAGCCGCGCGCCTCGCCATCTCCAGCATCTGCCGCCAGTCCACCTCCTGGTGCTTTGGGCTGGCGTCCACTGGCGGCCTGGTGGAGGCTGAGGTAGAGGTTGGGCTGGTGCCGCACCCGGCCCCGCTGCTCGGCTGCTTGCCGCTGTTGAACATGGGGATGCTGTCGAGGTCCAGAGCGCGCCTCCTGTGTGGCGGCCACTGTGATCTGGCGGCTGGCGCTGCTGCGGTGCTGCTGGCGGGGGCAGCTGCGGCTAGGTGCACGGGCGCGGGCGAGTGCCTGTGGAGGAGCGACTGCTGTGGGCGCAGCGGAGTGTCGCATTGCGCGATGGAGGAGGTACTGAAGCAGGCGATGCGTTGTGGCTGTGGCGTCAGGCGCACGTGGGGGTGAGGTTGCGCTGCGCCCGCGAGAGCGCCTTGCAGCGGCGCGGCTGCCCAGGGCTGCAGCTGATCACGCGTCTGATCCTGCGCGGACCACCACCGCCTGCGCCTGCTGCGTTGCTGATGGTCCTTGCCGGCCGTGATGAGCGCACTTTGGCCCCCCTGGTGCGCGTCAGGGTCATGTGCGCTCGTGGCTGCGAGCACGGCGCTGGACGCATCGCCGCACGCCGCAGCCGCTGCCAGCAGCTGCGGATGGTGCGCTGCGCCGCTGGCGAGCTGCAGCAGCCGCAAGGAGGAGGCCATCGAGGTCTCCTCGCGTTGGTGATCGAATTACAGCGTGCCTTTGCTGCGATGGGCGATGCACTGTGTCCGATGTGTGCACCTCAATCGCGCGCTGCTGCGCCGCTCCTCTGCCGCTGGAGGCCGCCAAAGTACCGGAAGTGGTTGGTCAATGGCCAGACGCAGTTGTAAGCGTGCCGGACCCATTCATCCCTTAGCTAGCTCCCTCACGGTTCAGGACCCCAAACCCATAGGCACACCACACGGCGGCCCGTCCGCACGCCCGACCACGACCATCAACAACGCGTGCCCTGCCAGCAGCCGCTTGGCGGCCGCTGCTGCAGCGGCTGCAAGGGCGCTGGCTCAGCTGCGGCCATCCTCCTGCCCAAAGCTCTGTGGCAGCAGGCGCACACGCCTCCGCACCGCGCGATCGGCCCACCAAAATGCACGCCTCCATCTGGACGCGCCATCTGCGCAGCAGCAGCACCTGGGCGCAGCCTCCTTGCACCTTTAGGGAGCAGCGCGCGCCTTTGCTGGGCTTTTGGGCTTTGCGGCCCGTTGGGCACGCTGCCCTACCGCGGAGCGTGCAGCCCTTCTCAGCCACCCAGGCCAGCACAGAAGCACCCGCACCTGAGAGCAGCAGCGCGGTGCTCGCTGCACCGGCGGTGCACCCCCTGGGTGAGGATGCTGCCAAGGATGTGTTGCCAGGCGCACGTGCACCCGCTACCGCAACGGCAAGAAAGCGAACGCGAGCACGCTCCTCACCAGCTGCGGCAGCACTGGAGGCGGCATCGAGCGCAGCCCCTGCAGTGGGCACAGGCGGCCTTGAGACGCCCGCCGCACCAAGCAAGCGCAAGCGCCGCGGCACCACGCCCGCAGCACTGCTCACCGCTGACCCCACTCTCACCAGCCTTGCCGTTCCCACCCTCACCACCACCCTCAGCACGGACGTGCCCAAGGCTCGTAAGCGTCGCGCCACCACCACCACCACCACCACCAGCCGCCGCACCACATCCTCCTCCTCCTCCTCAGCCTCCCCGGAACCGGCACCTCCCTCCTCGTCCTTGGTAGACGCCCCGCCCAAGCCCCTGCAGCATATCACTCTGCCCTCACTGGCGGCCTGGCCCCCCCCCTCAGCCCCGCCGGTCGAGGGCCAGGCGTCATCGCCGTCCCTGCCACCTGACCCATGTGATTTGGCGGGTAGTCTGCCGGCCGTGGACCACCCGGCTCACGGGCGCAGGCACTGGGTGGTGTTCACCGACCTGCACGTCAGCGAGGGATCATGGCTCACGTGCATGCAGGTGATTGTTAGGGCTTGGGGAGGGCCGCTCGGTGATCCATGGCCCTCCCGCAGTTGGAATGTCCCTGTGGACTAGTGCTCCTGAATGATATTGCTGCCTTTTGCTTGTGACTGCGCAGGTGCTTGAGAGGGTGCGGGCGGAGGCAAGGCAACGGAACGCGGGCGTGCTGTTTCTCGGTGAGTGTGTGTTTGTGTGTTGTCTCACCATCATCGCATGGTTGCAAACAGGACGGCCAGCCCACCAAGGCAGCAGGGATCAGCAGCGAGGGAAGATTAGGCCCCAGTCCAGGCCAGAGTGCGCCAACTGGTGGAGCACTCACCAGGTGTCATAAGCACGTTGCCTGTGCAGGCGACCTGTGGGAGAAGCGGTACAGCGTGCCATTTGCGCTGCTCAACCGCGTGATGGACGCCATGCAAGCATTCCGGGACGAGGGCTTGCCGCTGCTCATGCTGGTGGGCAACCACGACCAGGTGCGCCTGGCGCTGGCGTCGACACACATGCAACGCCTCCGTCTTGTACCGCATTCCACAACCATCCACAAGGCGGTTCAGCTGAATAAGATGCAGCAGATGCAGCTCCACGCAGATGCAGCTCCACACATGCCGCAGGGGTACAGGTCAGGACACTAAACCGCTTTGTTGCATGTGTGCGCCGCGGCGGTTTGCAGGCGGATTTGCACGGGCAGCAGCACGGTCTGAGGTGCCTGGAGGGCGGCGTGGTGCACGTCTTCACGCACCCCACGCTCTGGCGGGGTGCGCTGTGGCTCCCATACAGGTGTGCGCGCTGTGGCTGTGCCTCCACGCGCACAATGTGCGCTATACACAAGGCGTGTTTCAGAGACGTAAACGCAGTGGCTGTGCTGCTACTGGGCCGGAATGGTTCAGAAGTCCACCCCGACAGCAGCAGGCGTGGATAATGGTGGCCAGGATGACGTTGTCCGTTCACGTGCCCTTGGCGCCGGCCGTGTGTGTGCCCGCCTTTTGTGTGTGTGGTGAGCTTTACATCTGGTACAGCCATGTCTGGTGTGTGTGCCGCGCCGTGTGTATGTGTGGTGAGCTTTACATCTGGTATACTGTAGCCACGTCTGGTGTGTTTACCTGCAGGCACAGCCAGGAGGTGCTCAAGGCGTGCATCGCCGAGGCTCAGCAGCGGGGCGGCTTGCAGGCCATCATGGCGCACGCTGACGTGGTGCGGGCGGGCGGGCATTGGTCATCTGGCGTTCGTTCACTGGCTGCCGGTGGGGTGTCTTGGGTGACCGCTGGTAACCACCAGCTGTAGCAGGTGTGCGGAGGGCCTGGCAGAAGAGGCAGGGAGCAGCAGGCAGCCTCCTGACGAAGGCTGTATCACGCTCAAAGATCTCTTCAACCACCACAACCGCCCCAACCGCCGTCAACCGCCTCCAACCGCCGCAGGCGACGGCGCAGTACAACGAGTCGTTCCAGGCGCGCCACGGCCTGGCGCCCGACACGTTTCCCCCGGGCGTGCCCACCTTCACGGGGCACTACCACATGCCGCACACGGTCAAGGGCACCAGCATCCACTACGTGGGGTCGCCATACCAAGGTGCGTCAGTGACTGATACTAGTCCTGGTTGTGGGTGGGGCCGCATGTGCAGACTTATCACGGAGCTTCACCTTGGCGCAAGGCCGGTGCAAGAGGTGTCGAGTTCAGAGAGAGGGCGCGCCAGGGTGACGCGAGCGAGCATAGTGGAGATTCAGGCACGAGTGGCTTGTCACGTGACGCCGGCGATGGTGAGTGTGCTGGCGCCCTCCCTCTGCGCACTCTGTCAGTGGCAGACGCAAGCCATGGCGCTGTTGTGCCGCCGCCCCAAACACGCATACACGCTGCGCAGTGTCCCTGGCGGAGGCGGGGCAGACCAAGCGGTTCCTGGTGCTTGACGCGGAGCAGGGATGGAGCATCACGGAAGAAGTGAGGGCGGGTGCTTGAAAGGCGCACCAGGCAGGCTCCTGTCCTCTGCCCCAAGGCCACAGCCTGGTCCTGTGCTGTACCAAAGGCAGCATGAAACACGCCATCGCGCCTCCCTGCGTGCCTCACCGCCGTGTGTGCCCTCCCTGTGAGCCTCGCCACTCTTGTGCCTCGCCACCTTCGTGCCTCGCCACTCTCGTGCCTCGTCACTCTCGTGCCTCGCCACCCTCGCGCCTCGCCACTCTCGTGCCTCCTGCGCAGATCCAGCTGGACCTTGGGCGGCGGCACCACAAGGTGCAGGGTCTGGCGCGCAACAGCCGCGCGCTGACCGAGCTGCAGCTGGGCGCCTCGGACGTCGTCAAGTGAGTGCGCGACCGCACTGTGCGCGGCACACCTCGAGCCGTGAGGCGGTCCGTGCGGCGAACGGCTGCGACAGTGTCAAGGAAGCGCACAGTCGCTTTTGCTGCCCGCGACGGGAATCTTGATGCCTCCTACGCGCAGGCTGGTCATCACTCCCGAGGAGAAGGAGCTGCAGCTTAACGACCTGGAGGAGCTGAAGCGGCGCGCTGAGGCTTCTGGTGCGTCGGGTCGGGCCGGACCTGCTTGCCTTACTCCTCCGCCGCCTGCGACGCATGCGGCACGGGCCTGTCCTCGCCACCTGCGCGCCGTGAGTTGTGGTGCGCAGGCGCCAAGGTGGAGGTGGTGGTGCAGCAAGTGCCCGTGGCAGGGCCTCGCTTGCGCGTGGACGAGGACACATCTTCGGAGCAGCTACTGGTCGACTATGCAGACAGCCGGCCGCCGGGGGAGCTGCCGCAGCCTGCGCTCGACGCGGCCAAGCAAGCGCTGCAGGTGCGCGCCGCGACAGGTCCCATTTGCGTGGCGTGTGCGCCTGTGATCCAGAGTGTGAGTGGAGCCGATTGCCGCGATTCGCCGCCGCGCAGGACGCAATCGCCGCGCGCGGCGGGCCCGCACGGTCCGAGGCGCGCGTGGACCTGGAGCTCCACGAGGTCGAAGTCGAGGGCTTCGGGCCCTTCCGCCAACGCCTCGTGCGTACGACCTGAGTGCCTGCCCGCACTCGCACTGCCCTGCGCTGCAAGGCGGTTGGGCACACTCCAACAAGGGTGTACTCCCCTGTCCCGTTGCTGCTTTGGCGAACTCTCACAACACAAGGCTGCACCCCCCTGTGACCGTTTCTACACATGCCCCAAACCCACAGAGGTACCCGTTGGCGGACCGTGGGCTGCGCATCGTGACGGGGCGCAACGAGGACGACGCCGGCACTGAGGCGGACCTGCAGCTCTGCAGCAACGGTGAGGCTCACGCCTTGTGTGTCGAGCTGTACACCTGGTGTGGCCATCTATGGCAATGGCAAGCAGATGAGCACAGATAATCATGATCACGCACAGAACCCTGGGCTTGTCTGCATCCACGTGCTTGTGTTGCCCCGCCCAGCCAGCGCGCACCCATCGCTCCCTTTGCCCTGCCCAGCCATCCATTGACCTTGTTCCCACCCCCCACACCCCATGCACACTGACACTGTGCTGGCCCGCATGCTCATGTGCAGGTGCGGGCAAGAGCGCCTTGGTCTCGGCGCCTCTGTGGGCGCTCACCGGAGAGCTCACCACGCGCACAGAGGTGCGTGGCTGTCGAGCTTAACATCTGGTGCGGCCATCTCTGGCAAGCAGACAAGCATAGATAAATCATCATCACACACACAACCCTGGGCTATCCCCAGCTCCCAGTGTTTGGCCGTATGCCTGCCCAGTACGGCGCTCATACAGCCTTGTAAGCAGGTGACGCGCAAACGACGCTGGGCGTGCTTGTGGGCTTTTGCCAACCCTAAGCCTCAACCCTGTGCGCGTGCATGCAGTGGGGCGGCGGCCGGTCTGCGGGTGGCGTGGACTCGATGCTCAATGACGACGCAAAGGAGGCCGAGGTGGTGCTGCGGGGCCGCGTCAACGGGCAGGCGTTTGTGGTGGAGAGGGCTGTCAAGGTGAAGAGGGCTACGGCTAGAGCTGGGATCATGTCATGCATCGACGGGCACTTTGCGCCGGCATGCTGACCACCTTCCAACCACCTTCCCTTGCCACTGTATTGATTGATCACTGCAGAGGGGCGCGACCAGTCGGCTCAAGTTCCTGCTGGGTGACGAGGACCTGACCACCCTGGACAAGCGCAAGACACAGGTAGGTGCCCATACAAGCCGTCTCTCTCCTTTTCTCTGCCAGTTTAAGATAAGCTCCTGGGTGACAGGAAGCGTGGACAAGCGCAAGACACAGGTAGGTGCCAGGCTTGAATTGCATCTCTGTTTCAACGCCTGAAAACGTGCGTTGGACGCCGGTGGCGATAGCAATTGTGGGCCCTAAGCCAACCACAGCAATCACTCCCAGGGCCTGTTGTTTGTGTGTTTGCGTTGTTTGGTCTGCAGGAGATCATCGGCCAGACGCTGTGCACCTCTTTGCTGCGCAACCAGGCCTTCTGGGGCCAGAACGACGTGCCCAAGCTGCTAGAGGTGCGGGAGGGTGAGAGGGAGTGAGATGAAGAGTGGGAGAGAGTGAGGGTTAGGTAGGCAGCACTGCCAGGCGCGCCAACGGTTCAAGCCAACCGCACTCTGCTCGCTTGCCAATCACTTGCCCAACCTCTGTGAGTTTGTGACCGTCACTGCAGGCCACTGACAGGGAGTTCAAGTCGCTGCTGTCCTTGGTGGTGGAGATGGACATTTGGGAGCGAGCCATCACCACGGGCTTGAAGCCAAAGGTAAGCGCTGGCAGTGGTGGCGCACGTGGGTGGGCCGCTCGTTCCCTTCTCTCCAGCCCACCTGCCAGTCACCTGTGGCCTTCTCGTTATGCTTTCCCCTTTGCCTTGCCTTAACCAAATGAAGTCATATGACAGCCCGCCGCCTGACCTCTGCACACTGTGGCAGGTGGACCTGGCGCGCAAGGAGGCTGGCAGGCTGGAGGGCGCACTGGGGGAGCTCAGGCGCGCCGCAACGCGGGCCCGTGCAGAGGAGGAGGAGGCGCGCCAGGAGCACGACGCTTGGCAGGCGGCGCACGAGCGGCGCCTGGTGCGTGCGTCATGCACCAGTGTGGCGGTGTGCATGAGAGCCAGTGGCCACCTCCTCCTCGTCGCCCTCTTCCTCGCCCGCCTCCTCCTCCTCCTCCTCCTCCTCCTCAGCAGCAGCGCAAGCGCAAGCAGAGGCCATGCACAAAAGTTTGGCCTGCTTCCTGGCAGCCTAACCCTAACCCTAGTCCTAGCCCTGAGTGTGCGGCGTTGCAGGCCGACCTGGGCAAGCAGCTTGAGGAGTCGGCGCGCGCGTCAGCAGACGCCGTGCAGCGAGTGGGCAGGCAGGAGGTCCCTGCGCGTGTGGCTTGGGGAGCGCTGGAGCGAGTGCAGACGGCGGTGTGGGCGCGCTACGATGGCTTGCTGCGGTCAGGTGGGTGCTGGCTGGTGGGGTGCAGTTGTTGCTCTCATGATGCCGATGTCATGAGGCCTTCTACCGAGAGGGGCAGTGCCCCTGACCGCTTGCTGTCGTGTGGAGCTGGTCGGCAGGGGGCGGAACTTTGTGTGCCTGTGCGGTCCTGGCGCTGTCCCTGCAGGCGCTCGCCTGCCGCCGCCGCCGCAGCTGCCGCCGCCACCGACGCTCGAGGACACCCGCCTGGCCTTGGAGGCTCTGGGGCAAGGACAGGGTGGGGACGATGAGGCTCTGGACGGCGCAGGCGAGGACGACGCAGACGAGGAGGCGGAGGACGAGGAGGGATTGGATGCTGGCGCGCTGGCTCGCAGCTCAGCGGACGTTGACGGGGTTGTGCGTGATGGCGACGATGGCGCTCCGGAGGAGCAGCTGCGCGAGGAGTTGCGGGTGAGGCACGCCGCGGCCAAGGAAGCGGAGGCCGACGTGGAGGCTGGGCTGCGCAAGGTGGTCGCAGGTGCGTGCGGGCGTGAGCACACGGGTTGCCGTTTATGGCTCTGTTTCGGTGCCTGGTGCAGACCAGCAATCCGTCATCCTCGTGTCTGCTTGTGGGCGCAGATGCGCGTGCTGCTCTAGGCGAGGCACAGCGAGCCCACGAGGCTGCGAAGCAGGCGGCCCTGGCGCTGCAGAAGCGCCTGACGGCCTGGCAGCGGCACGCCTGGGACGCACCCAGCCGCGCAGGTCGTGGTGGTGGCGCTGGGGAGGCGATGCCCGTGTGTGAGACGTGTGGGCAGGCAGTGGACGCTGAGCACGTGCGCAACCACACGCAGGTCATGCAGGTGAGTGCGGAGCGCTTTGTGTGGGTTGCGGGGGCTTTCTGGTCGGGCTGTGGATCCACACCTGGGACATCACCTCGTGTGCGCTAGGTGGCAAGCACCCACGGGTGTCTGGAATTCCGCACCCTGTTCCCCTTGTTTCGACAGGAGGACTTGACGCTGGCGCTAGGCGCGCTCGACGCCGAGAAGGCCAGGCTCGCAGCCGCCGCAGCAGCCGAGACCGCCGCGGACAAGGAGCTCAGCGGCGCGCTGCAGCGGCACCGCCGCGCATCGGACGACAGGGCGGGAGAGGTGAGCGTTGCGTCGGGGAGTTTGGCGCCGCTGGCTCGACTTCTTACCCAGCACTCTCTCCTCCGGCCCCTTTCTGACCCTTGCGCTAGCGTGTCTGATGGCTCCCTGGCTGCCGTGCCCACGCGCAGGGGATGTCTCTTATGGAGCGCCTGCACAAGCGCGCCGCGCGCGAGGAGGAGGAGCGCAGGCGCCGGGAGGCCAAGGGAAGGCAGGAGGAGGCGAAGCGCAGGCGTCAGGCGGAGCGCAAGCTAGCGGCCCAGCAGCGGCAGCAGCAGCTGCTGCCGCTGGCGCACCAGAAGCGCGAGGCGGAGCACATGCAGTGCGTGGCTGACTTGCAGCGGCAGCACCGGGAGGAGGTGCGGCAGGCGGAGCAGTCGCACCAGGCGGACATGCTGCGTGCCAGCGACGAGCTGACGACGCTGCGGTCTGCCCAGGAGCGCGCCAAGGATGCGGAGAGGGGCCTGGCGCTCCTGCTGCAGGCTCGGCAGGTAGCTGCTGCTGCTGGGATGGATGTGGGGCCGGCAGCGCCATCCACACTCGAGGCGGATGCTGGGCTGGGGGACGCCACGGCGCAAGAAGTGAGCGGAGAGGAGGTGCGACGGCACGCGGAGCGCGCGGACAGCGCAAGCGCCGCTGTGCTACGCGGGTCGGCGAGCGCGGCGCAGCTGCTGAACATGGCGAGCCTTGTGGCGGAGCGGCTGCGGGCCGCGCGGGAGGAAGCCAACCCGGTGGCGGGTCGTCTCAGCCTGTAAGTTCATCAACGAGCGCCGCAGGATGCGCGGTTCACCTCAGCAACGCGAAGTTGCTGCCAACGTGTTCTGGTTCGCGCCGCTGTGCGACCTTCGACCTGGTGCGCGCAGGTTGACGGCGCAGCTGGCGCAGCGTGAGGCGGAGCAGTCGCAAGCCGAGGCGAGCGCGCAGGTCAACCGAGCGCAGCTGGACGCGCTGTCGCTGGCGGCCAGAGCGCTGGGGCGGGAAGGCATCCAGAGCTACGTGCTCGAGGGCGCGCTGCTGCAGCTGCAAACCAGGTCTGTTCCATGCTTGCCTTTGAGCGCCCGGGAGTGTTTCACCTGCCCTCCGCACGACGCGCACGACAGCAGCTTGCACTCACACACGCAAGCACTCATTTGCGTCCTCGCCAGTGCACACACGCTGCCATTCGCAGGGCTGGCGCGTACCTCTCGCGGCTGTCGGACACGCTGAGCCTGGAGCTGCGCGCGTCCCGACCCGCCTCCGCCTCCCTCTCCCGCGGGGCATCAGACGCCAGCACCAGCGCTGCGCTGCAGTCCTCCTCTTCATCGCTGGACGAGGCATGGGCCCTGGACGGCGCCGAGGGGGCGGCAGCTGGCGGGAAGCAGGGGGCCAAAGCGCGAGCGGGCGCTAAGAAGCGCAAGGCGGCGAAGGGCGGCAAGAAGGCCAGCGCAGACGAGGGGGACAACGCGTCGTCGTCGGCGACTGTGGAGGGGTTGGAGGATGTGGATACACTGGCGGGAGTGGGAGTGGTGGAGCGAGAGCAGATCACCAAGGTGCGTGCTGGTTGGCTCAGCATGCGTGCTGGACACCTGTATATGGTGGTGGTGGGTGACGTGACAAATGAAGAGCCCACCCGTAGCAACGCCGTCACATATGCCAGGTGTTGCGGCCTGATGCCTCGCCAGTCCGGCAGTGACAGATAGGTTATCCTACACAGCGCGCCTCACTCAGCCGCCTGCGGTGCATCAGCTGTGCCATGACAAGTGGCTGCATGCTGCCCAGGTGCCGCCTTTCACGTCGCCGCTGCCCCTTTTCCTGTGTAGGTGGTGACGTACCAGCTGCCTGACGGCAGCAGCACCGTGCAGCGGCAGCTCACGCAGCTGAGCGGGGGGGAGCGGCGGCGCGTGGCGCTGGCGCTGGCGCTAGGGTTCGCTGCCCTGGTGCGCGACCGGGGGCGCCTGAGGTGCAACCTGCTGGTACTGGATGAGGTGAGAGGCACCGCACTGGGTCGCAGGGGCACTGGATGCATGGCTGTGCCTACTCTTAGTGCGGGTGATGTGGGGTGTCGTTGCGATTTCGCGTACGAAACTCCGGCCGCCAACTGCCGGCTGCGTGCGGCGCGCGTGCTGGATCCTTGCTCGCCGTGGTCCACCCGCCACTGAGTCGTGCTCTCAGCATGTCTGCTGTGGTGCTGTGGTGCTGTGTGGTCGTGGTGCGCGGCGCAGGGGCTGCAGCAGCTGGACGCCGATGGGTGCCGCCGGATGGCCGAGGTGCTGAGGGACGAGGAAGTGGGCACCATCCTGGTGGTGGCGCAGGCGCAGAGCTACGTGCTCACCCAGGTGCGCCAATTTGTGGTTTGGTGTGGTAGGCACGCGCGCGTTCCCGTCGGTTGCACGTGACGTACCGCCCGCTGCTCGCCGCCCGCTGCCCGCCCCTGAGCGCAGGAGTTTGCGGGCGTTGACACCTGCATCAAGCGGCACCGCTGCTCCAGCGTCCTGATCGAGGACGCTTGAAGCTGACGAAGATTTTTGTGGAGGTTGGCGTGCTTGCCGTTGGACCCCGCGCCTGCGTTGCAAAGCAGAGCGAGCGAGACGAGATCGAGAGAATGCCCTTCGCGAGCTCACAGCGCTGAAGGAAGCCGCGTCGCTCTCTCGCGGCCCCACCTCGCGCTTGGGACCTGCGATGACGGTCGGACCGCAGCAGCAGCAAGCCTCAGCGGGAGCAGTGGCACACAGCTCGGAGCCGGGCGGTGCAATGCATGGCAGCTGCAGCGGCCTGGGGAGGCGGCAGCGCTGGCGGCGTGCGACATGCTGCCGCGTGCAGTTGCTGGCGCCGTGGCTCGTCATTGCCGGCATGTTGGGGCACTGTGCTGCCCAACAGCAGCAGGAAGGCGGCACTGTGGTGAATATCACCAGCGGGCAGCAGCTGGCCGACGCCGTCGCCAGCTTTGGGTCCAGCGGCAACGACACGACGCTGGTGCTGCCTCCAGGCATCCTCTCTCTGGAAAACGCGACGTTCAGCGCACCCGTGCCCAGCCTGCTGGCTCCTGCAAGCAACACCAGCGCCAGGCAGCCGTTCAGCAGCGGGCGCCTGACACTGTTCGGGTCCCAATCAGCGTCACGGGGCACGAGCAACGGAGGCCCAGACTCAGTGGTGCTCAATGCAGCGATGCGGGTGGGCCTCTCGGGCTCCTTCTCAGGCACTGGCAAGAGTGAGTCGGTGTGCGCGGGGTGCGGCGGGTGCGGCGACAGTTATGTACCCGCCATGGATTCGCTACTGGGAATCCATACTGGCAAATGTAGAGGAGTGGGTTACTGCCTCTGGTGCACCTGTGGAGGGTGCAGGGAGGAGAGTTCCTACCTGGGGCAACTGTCGCAAGTCATGGTGCCGTTCACGCCAGCTAGCGGCAAACTCAAGCATTGCGACCCATGCGCTGCACGCGCAGTGGTGCTCAAGGGCATCACCATCGTCAACATGTGCGACCAGCCGCTGCCGTGGAACGCCGAGCACAACATCACGTACCTCTCAGCGCTCAACATGGCGCTCTTCAACCGCACGCGCATCTCGGCGTCACACCTGTGAGCGACTGAAGAGAGTAAAGAAAGGGAATGCCGGAAAGCGCGTTTGTAGAGGCTGGGTCAGCAGGTGAAGCCGCAGCACAGGTCTGCTCCCTTCACTCTATTCGTCTCTGTGGTGCTTGACGTGCGTGCAGGTACCAGGATGTGGTGCTGTATGCGCGGCAGGCTGACATTGGAGTGTACGGGTGAGTGGATGGCTGTCATGGACGTTTCTTCAAGGGCTGAACAGCAAGAGAGGGACGGCGGGGGGCGTGGCGTGCCCCGCGTGGCGTGCCCCTCAGCCCCTCAGCCTCTTTACTATCTCTCTCTCGCGCGATCTGCGCAGGTACATCAAGATCATGCAAAACACGCCCTTCACGCAACGTAAGCGCTGCGCTGTGGCTCTGCCTCACTGACAGGCACTGTCTTGACGTGCCTCTCAGCAGCCCATGCTCTGCATTCTGTGCACTAAGAGAGGGTGATGCCTCTCAGGGCTCACTCATGTGGTCCCCTGATCATGCCCCTGATGGTGCAACGCGCATGTTGCTGCTGCTGCAAAACGCGCAGTGTTCACTGAGACGCAGCCGGTGCATGGCGCCACGCCCTCGACCGGGGCCCGGCTCACCATGCGCACGCCCTTTTCATTCTCCGTGTCCTACTACCTCATCCCCTCCGCCACGGCCTACAACATCACCTTCAAGGTAAGAGTGCTTCTTGACGGCTGTTGGAACTGGATGCTGCCGGCGCACCACACACATGCTGCTCTTGGCACATGCACCGGCATTATCAACTGAAACCACCAGCCCACTGCTTTGCAAGCCCACGTTCAACACGACGCAGTTCCCACTCACCGCCACCCTGCTATTCGTTGCTTTGCTGCAGTCGCTGAGCAACCCCTCGGACCCGTTGCTCCAGGCCATGAAGAACGAGGGCACGTTCATGAGGCCCCGCTACTGCACCGGCCAGCCGCTGCCTGACGAGGTCGTCAACAGCATGGTGAGTCAGACTCAACCACCATGCAGGGCTTGCTGCGAGGCTTGCTGCGTGTTATCCAGGAAAGGCACCTTGCTCCGCAACTCTCAGCAGGCCTCCCCACGCGTGCCGGACATTGCTCCTCCTTGCCCTCTCCCGTGAAACGACACGCGCTGCCCCCTGCCTGCCTCACGTGTTGGGCTGCTGCCATCCAGGTGGACCCAATCGCGCCGCTCTACACGTGCACCGACACGCTCTGCTTTGTGGACTCGCTCTACAGCGCTGCGCTGTTCGCCGCACAGCTCTACCGCCCTGGGCCATGGGTGAGTGCCATCATTGTGAGGGCTAAGGATTAGGGCTTAGGTTAGTACGGTGCTGTGGGTTGGGCTGAACAGCTGTCCTGTGAAGACTGGAAGGAACCGCTGCGCCTTCCAAGTGGGACATCTGACGCCCGTGGGCGCCCCAACAGTCCTACGCATAGCCATAGCCACGCTGTTTGTTGCGGTGCGTGCGCTGCTGCCCACGCAGCGTGCCGCTCCCGTCGTGCTGATGAGCGGCTGGGCCGTCCTGGCCGGCTACCTGGACCTGCGCCTGTTGCCTGCGATCAACGGCTCGCTGCTCATCACGGGGCCCATGGTGGCGGAGGAGGTGGTGGCGCAGTGGGCCATGATTGACCTCAGCAACATGACGGATCTCATCCAGGTGGTGGACGATCGGGGCGCCCTCTTCCTGCAGTACATGGTGCGTGCCTCACTTGCTTCTCTCTCCTTGTGTGAGTTGGCGTGGTTGTTGTGGTGGGAGGTGGGTCGCGTCCCGCCCACGCAACGCTATGGGAGACTTGACGGTGTTCCACTCCACTATCTCGCCTCTTGCGACGCGCTCGCTCGCGCAGACGCTGTATGGCCTGGCTCAGCAACCTCTGCCCAAGTCGCCGTCCATCCGGTCGTCCCTGCCCCTCGCCGCCTTCCCAGTCATCCCGCCTTCCGGCGCTCCTGCCGCCTCCACCGCGGCCAACACCAGCAGCGGCGGATTCGCGTTGCCGGTCCGCGTCTTGCTCGCCAACGTGACGCTGGCGCTGCCTCTAGACGACTACCTGGCGCTGTCCACCTTGCTGCTCGGGAAGGCCTCGCTCCCCAAGCCAGCCGGCGCGACGAACGGCGGCAACGCGGCGACGTTGTCGAGCTGCGTGGATAGCGCAATCCTGGCGCGGGCGCAAGCACTGTCCGCGGACATCCGCGCGCTGTCGCTGCAGGTCGGCACCACGCCCGCTAGTGCGTTGCAGCTGCTCGCTGGGACGGGTTATGAGCTGTCGGTCTTCACGGGCTGGGGCATCAACGCAACCAACCTGCAGCTTCAGGCGGACACGCGCAGCGACGCGGTGGTGCGGGGGCTAGGGGCGCTGTTGGTGTGCCTGAACGGCACCTCGAAAGCGTCAGCGACGGAGTCGGGCGGGGGCGAGGGAGGCGACGGGGGCACGGTCAGCACGGGGACGTTTGCAGGGGCGGTGGCGGGCGCGGCGGTGGGCGGGCTGGTGGTTGGTGCGCTGGCGGCGTGGGGAGGCTGGTGGCTGGTCGCCGGACGGAACCGAAGGTGCGCATGGCGCGTGACGACAACAACACTGCGGCGCGCAGTACCGGATGTGCATCGTCGCCGGTCGAGCGGCAAGTGTGCTTGCGCGCTGCTCGTGCTCTCTCTATGCGGCGCAGGAGGCCTGGTGCGGAGAGCCTCGGCAGCGACATGGGCGTGGCCCCCAACCGCGCGAAGGCGGTGGACGGCAGCGCCATCGCGCAGGACACGCACCACCAGCGCACGCACTCTCAGGGCAGCGAGGGCAGCGGCAGCCAGCACGGCGCGGTCAAGAAGCAGGGAACAAACGCCGGGCTCGTCGACGCGGTGAGCAGCGGCCTCTGCCCTTGCTGCAGCTGGCCACTTGCTGCGGCCGTGCTCTCGCTTTGCTCGCGTTGCGCGTGCCAGGAAACACCGATCAAGCGTCTCAGCGCACCCTCTCGCTCGTGCCTTGCCTCACACACTTTTCTGACCAGGCCGGCAACCCGATCCTGGACGACGGCGTCATCGCCGGCACCCACACCACCTCGGACGCCGCCGGCAACAACACCATCTCCGCCAACACCGTCGCCCTCACCCTCTCCTCCTCCGCACGCTCCCGCGACCCCTCTGCCCACGCCGGCCTGCCCGCCGCAAGCGACCGCCCCTCACCCGGCGTCCGCCAGCCGCAAGCAATGGCCCTGGCCGCCGCCGTCGTCGCCGCCTCCTCCCCCTCACCTTCCGGCCAGCTACTCGCCCCCGCCGCCACCGCGACCCCCGCCCCCGCCATCGTGCGCCTGGCGCTTGCTGACGCGGTGCGGGAGGCGCAGGAGCAGCTGCAGCTGGTTCCTGACGAGGGAGGCACGCGGCACTTGGTGGTCAGCCTGGAGAACGAGGCGGAAGGCTCGCTAGAGGACGACAGCTACGGCGGCGTGGGCAACGGGCAGACGCCTTCGCTGCATGCCAGCAGTGCCAGCAACGCGCTGGGTGCGGGTGTGGCGGGTGGGGAGGATGGAGCTTCGGCGAACGAGGGCGGCGGTGGCGTGGGTGTAGGGCCGTCGAGTGCGAGGGAGGCGACAGCTCCGCATCGGTCAACGTCGCAGGGCATGGGCGCGGGTGCGGGAGGGCGGGGCGGGTGGGCGGCAACGCAGCAGGTGGACCCCTTGCGCAAGGTGCAGGCGCTGGCGGGCAAGCTGGCGCCGGCGGGCAATGTGAACAAGGTGGTGATCCACGGGATCTTGGGCAAGGGCACGTGGGGCAACGTGTACAAGGGTGAGTTGGTTGGGTGGGTGGGCGGATGGTTGGTTGGCTGGTGGGTTGGTTGGTTGGTTGGCTGGTGGGTGGGTTTTGGTGGCAACGGGCTGGGTGGGAAGGCGCTGAAAAGCAACATGGTGGCAATCGGTCGTGCCGCTTCCGCAGGCGATTGGCGTGGCCTCCCTGTTGCGCTCAAGGCCTTGGTGTTTGCACTGGTGCTAATGCTAGGGCTGCTGTCGTGCTGCTGCTGCTTCAGGCGAGTGGCGTGGGCTCCCTGTTGCGCTCAAGACCTTGGTGTTTGAGGCGGAGAGCTGCCCCGTGGCCCTGCCAGGCGCGCCCACAGCCACAGGCAACGGGCAGCGCGTGCAGAAGCACAACCAGGCAATCATGGAGGCGGCCTTGGCAGCAAGCCTGGGGCACCGCAACGTGGTGCGTGGCGTGGCCGAGTGGACGGATGGCTGTTCGTGTTGAGGGATGAGTGCCATGATGGTAGTGTAGTGGTGATGGTTCCGCCTCCACCCAGGGCTCCTTACGTGCCTCACGCGCCCCACGCCCTGCGCTGACCTGCCACGCTCTGCCCTGCCATGCCCTGCCACGCCTTGCCCTTCACCGCCCGCAGGTGTGCACGTACCACTACGACATCAAGCTCCTCAGTGACGCTCCCACAGACGCCGGCGGGGCGGAGGGGGGCCTCCAGGTGCAGCACGCCTTCGACCCACAGCAGGATCAGGAACAGGAACAGCAACAGGAACAGCAGCAGCAGGAGCAGCAGGAGGGCGAGGAGCGGGTGCGGCACGAGGACGCCTACACTGGTCCGGCGGCGGGCGGGGCGGCGGCGGCGGCGGCGGCGGGTCCTGGGGCGCGGGCGGTGATGGCGGCGCCGCCGACGGCGCACCAGCAGTACAAGCTCTTCCTGATCCAGGTGTGTGTGGGGGTGTTTTGTTAATCTGTTTGGGCGCCTCAGTGGGCGTATCAGATGTCCCGCAGCACAAGGCATACAGGCAAGAAGGTAGCAGCAGAGCACAGGAAAAGGCGTGTGGTGGTGGGCAGCTGGAGGGTGCATGTAGGTGGTGGGTGGCTTGGAGGCAGATGTGTGTCAGAGCAGGACAGATGCTGGACTCGTGGTCGTGTTGCTGCAAGCTGAGCTTGTGGGTGCTGCTCGCCGCCACTGTGTGCGTGCGTGCGTGCGTGCGTGCGTGCAGGAGATGTGCGCCATGTGCCTGAGCTATGCCCTAGCCCAGGGCATGCTGCACAACGACAAGGGCTTGCCGCACAAGGTGGGCAAGCAGGGAACCACGGGCGGAGGGGGAGAACATGCACGTGCAACCCGCGCGCACTGCCACGTGCTGTGCCTGCTGTGCCTGCATGCACACCACCACCACGCACCAGGCACAGGCACATGTGGGCCCTGGTGCTTTGCACACGGGTAAGAGAGCGTGTGTGCTTTGCGCGCTTGCAGGACGCTGTGCTGGGCCTGCTGCTGGACATTGCCTCTGGGCTGCAGTACATGCACGAGCGCAACATCATCCATGGAGGTGCGTGGACACACCCCTCACCCTCCAAACGGCCCACTGAAAAGTCCTCTGGTCCACACCTCAGGCGCTCCCATGAACTGACTGGTGCGCCTGCGTGCGTGCCTTGCCCGCACTGCTGTTGCTGTCACCCTCGCAGACCTCAAGCCGGGCAACGTGCTGCTCAAGCCCGACCCGGCCCCGTCCTGCCGCCTGGGTGTGGTGGCCAAGCTGGCGGTGAGTGTCTGTAGAGTTTGGCTTGCATGGAGGGCAAGGGAGAAAGAGTGCTGGGTGGGCAGCAGGGGGCGGGACCCTTGTAACCTGCGTGTGTGGTGGCCAAGCTTGGGACGAAGCCTGATACTCTGTGCACACGCATCCCTACAATGTGCCTGGCACCGCCTCGCGTATGTGCGTGTGCCCAAGCACGGATGGGAGAGCCACCGGTCCAAGGCACGGCACGCAAAGGCAATAGCTGCTTCCGCCTGTCGCCTCTCCCTCCCTTACAGGACTTTGGCCTGTCGGCGCGCATTGCCGGCAACGCCACACACGTGTCCAACTTCAACAGCGGCACGCCGTTCTACGTGGCGCCAGAGGTGAGGGCCCATGCGCCATGAGTAAGGGCTTGAGCTAGGGCATGAGCTGTGGTTCAGTTGCTGCTCACCCCGCACCGAACGCACGAGCTGGCGTGTGTCACACTTCACCGCTTTGCGGCCGCTTTGCCTGTGGCGCGCATGCTGAGCTCAACCCTAACCCTGGCCGTCAACCCTAACATGCAGGTCATTGACGAGTTCCGCACGTCGACGGCGTCAGACATGTACAGCTTTGGCGTGCTCATGTGGTGAGTTGGATGGGCATATAGAGAGATGTGGCCTGCTCATGTGGTGAGCGGGCAACCATGGACAGCAAGCTGCCCACACCCTTGGCGATTTTTCAACCGGCCACGCACCCGCTTCCCTCCTCACGCTCGCCCTGCCCCCTTTGCCACCTGTCTGCCCGTCTGCCCCCCTGCCTCCCCGCCCCGGAACCAACATTGGCAACCTGTCACGTGACGCCACGGCTCCAACAGGCAACTCTACACGTCATGGGTGAGCCTCTCTTTGGGCGGTCTTGGGGCTAGGCTTATCAACGCCACGGGTTAAGCTTATCAGGCTTATCAAGGCCATGGCAAGCAATTGCGGCCCCAGCTGTGATGCGCCTGCTAGGCAGCACTGGTGTGCGCTCACGGCCTCCACCAAGCCTTGATATGCCTGGCTAGAGGTCTTGATGTTGGTGCTGACGTGGTGGTGGCAAATATGCGGTACAACGTGTGTGTATGTACCTCAGGCCCCGTACCGCCTGGATGCCGGCGGCGCCTACGTGTACAACCCCGCTTTTCCCACGCACTTTCCCCACGGCCCACCGCCCAGCGCTTACCACAGCTTCATGCGCAGGTGAGGGCTTGGGCCTAGGGCTTGGTGTGTGGTTGAGGTTAGGGTTGTGGTTGCCACAGTTTTAGGACACGGATAGAAGGCCATCGGACCGTGTTACCGGCTAACCGTTGCCCCAAGCCCTAACTCCACCCGTGCCCCATGCAGGTGCCTGCAGCGCGACAACCGCAAGCGCCCCACGGCCACCGAGGCCATCGCCCTGCTGCAGGCCCTCATGCACTCCTAAGCCCTTGCAGCGCGCGCCGGCAGCGAGGGCTTAGGGTGGCCCGGTCCCTTGGTGCCTACGCACTCAGCGTAAACACAGCTTGCCCACATGGCTTGCCCAGCACATCAGTTGTCCAAACAGCTGCAGTGGCAGCGACGGCCACTAGTAGCAACAGAGCAGCGTTGTTCTGGCCCTTCTAGCCCGTGGTGGACTGGCAACCCATTGTGGCCAGGCGCCATAGGGACCCCATACGCCCTGCCAGCGTGCGCCGCTCAGCCATGCTCTGCTCGTATGAACTGGCAGACAGCGCACGCCGTATGCCCGCCTGAACTCCCAAGATGAGCTCCGCACACGGCTTGCATGCACGCTTGCCCTACAAGGCTCACACCCCCTTCCTCGCCCCTCGCCCCCAACCCTTGGCACCCTGGCCTGGCAGACTCTGCGGGGGCGATCCACGCAGCAAGGGCGGCGCGCCGTGCACGTGCGTGAGCGTTTCGCCCTGCTTGTGGGACAGACAAGGCACTCAAGGCGCCACGAGGGGAGGCAAAAGCCCTGCCCTGCATGGGTTAGGGTGCGGATCGTGGGGGTGCGGGTCTACCTCACATGGGCTGTGTGTGCCCTGGCCCTAAACTTAGGGCTCTGCATGGAGGGTGCATGGAGGTGGGGTCTTGGAGGCTCCTGGGGCTGAGGAACGGAGAGGGTTGACGAATCGGACTCCGCACTGCTTGCGTTTTTAGCCTCGTGTTCCGGAAACGCCGCATTCACGTGCAGCCTTCTTCTGTCAGCGGGGGGCGGCAGGCGCAAGCCTGTCCTGTTGAGGGATGCGGCAAGGGGAGGCCTCATGGCGCAGCACTTGGCTTGTGCGCTTGTCCTTTGTCCCTTTGCTGTGGCCCTCACGCTGCGTACCCTGCCCTTGCCACACGCTTCCTGCCCTCCATCTCCTACTCATGGTCATGTATGGACACAAGATGTGGCTCTACCTATCCATTTGTGGTCATTCGTGGTCAATCTATGGGAAAAGGCTTCCGTTAGGGGAAACAAGTGACTGGTTGTGCTCATGAGATGCGGACACATGTGGCGCGTCGTCGCCCACGCCAAATGCTCTTTCCAGCTGGTCAGCCCTACTGGTGTGCTCACGCCGCACACCTCGTGTGTGTGCATGCGTCGAGCTGCCCCCTAAGCCTCCGCATAACTGGCCGTGTGTACCCAGTACTGTACTGTAGTGTGTGCGTGCCCTGCAGATGGACAGCACGATGATGGTTCGCACTGACACAACCTGCGGTGCAGATGCTGCTGTTGCTGCAGTGGTGGTGTTGTGTTTTAGTGTGTGCCCTTTTTTTGGTGTGTGCGTGCGTGTGTTTCGTGGGCGTGTGCTTCCTTGCCTGCTGCACCTCCCACCTCGTGTCCCTCCTCTCCTCTGCCGCACATCTGCCTCGTCGCTCGTGCCCCTTCCTTCCTGCTGCCACGCACCATCCTCGTTTCTCGCGCAGCTTCTGACCCGCTTCTGACGCCGCACGCCTCCCTCGTGCCTCGTGCCGCAACGTCACGTGAAGCCACACACGCGCTGCGCTGCCAGGCTTATCTTCCTATCGCCGCTATCGTCTTGGCCATGACGAGTTTGTTTGCTGAGAGGGAGCAGACTTTGCAGGTTGGCCTGGCCGAGGGGCGCCCTAGCTTCACGTCTAGCCGGTCATGCACTGCTGCACTGCTGAGTGGCTGCTGCAATCGTCGTACTGGTGCGTGCTTGTGGTGGCTGTTGAGGTGTGGCGCTGAGATCTGTTGGGCGTGTCCGGGCACAAGCAACGGACGAACACAAAGTGTTGCTGCCGTTTCTCTTCCTGCAGCTTGGGAAGCAAAGCAGGGGTGCCAGGCGCCTGCGGCGCTGCCCTTCCGTGCCTCTCCCTGTTCACGGTTCAATGCACTGCAGTTGTGCGCCGCCCGCCACTTGCCCGCCACTTGTTGCTGCGCCTTGGCGCTTGGGATATCTCTAGAGAGGTCGCTGTTTGGGGACTTTGGGGAATACTAAACACTGCTGCTCTGGTCGTCCCAGCAGCTGTGGTGTAGGTATTAGGTCGTTAGTGGTCCGTGCGACTGCAGCAGAGTGGCGCACGATGGGTGAATTGCCTCGTTTGGTCTTGCCTGTACCGCATTTGCGTGGCTGTGGCCGTTCTCTCTCCTTCACCAGCTTGGTGGGCGCTCCGCTCGGCTTGCAACGAATGGAAATGATGAGGCAGCGAGGAGTGCAATACTTCTTGTTTCTCCGCGACGTCGAGGGAAGGGAAACTAGGGAAAGGGAAACGGGGGCGTTTAGGTACCCACACTGGCAAGGCAAGGAGGTCTCTCTGGGCACTCCACCCGCTCGGACCAGCGCCATACTGATCCATCCGTCCACTCCCACACTAGAAACGCACTGCACAACACACGCGCCAGGCGCGCAAACAAAGCGAGCCGCAAACCAGAGTCAGCCGCAGACCAGATCACTCCAAACCACACGCTGCCTGCCGAGGCAGCAACAACAGCACCCACGCAGCACCCACGCCACGTGCAGCGCAACCACACACCGTTCTGCCGCCACATTGGCTGCTCCATTTCTTTGAGAGCTCAAACATACACACACCATGTGGACCTGTGCTGGTGTGGCTGCACAGCAAGGGCTGGCTCACACTTCCTCTCTGAAGGTGCAGGTGTTGCCGTGACACAGATGCCGCGCCCTCCCAGAGTGCAGGGCGCGCAAAGGGACCCACTCAACACCGCCCTTACTCCCCCAAGCAGACGGAAATCATGCACATGGGTGCGTGCGTAAGGTTGCTTGGGCGCGTGCGTACAGGGGAGCTGCTGGCACGGCCGCGCCCCGCCTGTTTCTTCTTCCCCCAGCCTGCCAGCCTGACACACACCTTGCGGGACAGGCCTGAAATCATTCGTTCGTACTCTAGCCGTGGGGGGTCTACAATGCCAAACAGCAGCAGCAGAAAGTGTGTGGACGTGCGCCGGAACAGACTGCCTAAAACAGCCTTTGCATCCCTTGAAACCAGAACTTGACCGGCTGTTGATCTTGTATCCCTCAGATCTTGCACCCACCAGTATCTCGCGCGTGTGCCCGCGTCAGCTCAGGGCCTGCGCCCCACGCGCCGTCGCCCACCCCGTCTATCCCCCATGCAAGCACCCGCCTTGCAGCAGCCCATCACCCCCCCAGCGAAAGCGCCGCGGCCCATGCTGCGGGCATCGGTGGGCAGGTATGTGTCCGCCACCAATGGCCCATGACAGCAATGGGACGCGGCCGGGTGATGTGCGCGCCTCTGGCAAAACAGGGAGCCAGTCGGAAAGTGCGCCTCCCATCCCACCTCCAATCCACAAAGAAAGCGTGTTTTAGACTGAGACCGGCGCCCCCCACCCGGTGTGATCAGTGCGGGTGATGACTAAAGGATGACCAACCAGTGTCGTAGTGTTGACTAGTCCACCGCGGGATGATGATGGCGCGACTATCGACCGCCCCCGGACCGCATCCACGTCCACTCCACCTTTCCTGGGGCTAAAAAACCCAGGAGAGAGAGAGAGAGCCACTCCAGGCCTCCACCAACCGTACCATGTCCCAGGGCACATCATCATGGCAGGCAGCAGTGCCCTGCTTAGCAGCTCTCCCCAGGTGGCGCCACACACCACACAGCTCCTGTGAAGGTGTGCGGCAAAACCCAATGCAGGTGACAGCGAACGCCGTCGTGAAGGTGCTCGCAACTAGAGCGCAGGTGAGACCCACCCCAAAGTGCAGTGCGTGCGGCCACCGAACGTGGGTGGGTGCTGCAAGGCTGCAGTCCTCCTCCAGCCAACCCTTGTGCCACCGCCACCACCTGGCGGGAGCCTGAATTCAAGAAGGTTGTCGCTGCATCAGAGAGAGAGGCATGACCTACAGGAATTCCGATCGGACAGGCGCCAGTCCAAAGTGGCTGCACTCCTTGGCAGAGACCTTGGCAGAAACGCATCAGACAGGCGTTCACGGGACAGTGCGTCAGCGGCAGAAAGCCGTGCATGGCGTCATGCCACCAAAAGGGTGCAGGCACGGAGAAAGAGGAAGAGCGTTTTTGCACGCAAGAGAAGAGGAAGGATGAGTCCACAGGTGGTGGATCCTGAGTTGTGCGTATTGAAGTGCAGATGCGTGGGGTGTGGGCTGCTGCCGCCGCATGGTGCCCAGGGCTTGCCTTGCACCCTCATGGCTTTGGCCCAACTAACTCTAGCAGCGTACCACACTGCACATGCGATGCAGGTGGCGCAAGAGACCTGCTTGCTCTTACCGCATGGGCCCATGCGCCTTATCAAACCCACACCTCTGACAGGAGGAGGGAAACAACAAACGCTAACGGTCATCAACTGCACTTGCCTCCCATGGTCAATGCAATCAGGTTGGCAGGTCTTCCGACTGGTTAAGTTTTCCCATACCGTAGCACGGCTCAGGGGTGCTAGGACGCACGCCACTGTCAGTCACGCTGGGCACTTGCCAGCCCTAGTTAGCCGCAACACCGCTGCCCGCTCTTCAAGCGTGGCAGGCGCGCAATTTACCAAGACGCACGAAAGGCCTGCCTCTTTGTGAAGGCACATGCAGCCTCTTCGTGTGTGAGCATGCGCGTCCTCATTTCGGCGCACACCCACATTTACAGCAGCAGCCACGGCACACACCATGCCTCAGCCCTGCATGGCTCCCTGCAGGTGAGGGTTAAGCGGCCCGCCCTCGCCCCCTGGCTGCTGTGGCGGCTGCATGCTGATGAGCATCGACTCTAGCACCACGATGCACTCGCCGGCAGAGGGGCGGGTGCGTGGGTCGCGTTGCAGGCACCTGCACGGGGGACGGACACATACAGTGGTGGTGGAGGACACATCATCGTCATCATCATTGCATGGCGTACACGGCAGGTGCCCGTGGTGCTGCAGGACAGGAGGATTCACTCGTCAACGTTGGCAAGGGAAAAAAGG